>JARJPP010000590.1:0-35820 GCA_030782485.1 Beauveria brongniartii
GACGGGTCGAGGCGTGGCAGCCGGGCAAAGCCCAAATCACCCACACAGCAGGCCACCATGGCAGGCCTCAACGTCATGGCTTCAGCCGTTACCAAGAAACGCTACTCAAAAACAAAGCTGGGGTGCAAGACGTGCAAGTCAGTGTGATCCTTTGTTTGCTAGAAAAGAAAGAAAAAAAAGAAGAAATCACACCCCCAAAAAAAAAAAAAAAAAAAAAAAAAAACTAAAAAAAAAACCACAAATAAAAAAAAAAAAAAAAATAAATAAACACCAAAAAAACCCCACCAAACCAAAAAAAAAAAAAAAAAACGACAAAAAAAAAATAAAAATAAAAAAAAAAAAAAACAAAACACACCCCCAAAAAAAAAAAAAAAAAAAAAAAAAAGACTAAATCACCCGGCAGTCTGCAAGCCTGCTAACACTTGCGTCGCGGCCAAACCACAGAGTCCGCAAGATTCGCTGCGACGAAACATCGCCCGTCTGCAACAACTGCACCAAGTCTGGTCGTCGCTGCGATGGCGTCGCCGAGCCCGCCAACAAGGACGGCGGCTTAACATTTACCGCGCCCCTCACGCTGACGCACTTTCGCCCGACGCAGACGGGCTGGCTGACGCCGCAGGAGATTGCCCACCTCGACCTGTTCCGCCACGAGCTCGTCTACAGCATTGTCGGCCACGTCGGCACGCCCTCCTGGAAGCGCCTGATTTTGCAGGCTGTCCACGAGGAGGTCGCGCTGTGTCACGCCGTCGTCGCCTTTACCGCGCTGAGCACATCATCTGGCGTCCACGGGGATGTCGTCGGCAGCGACGCCGGCGGCGGCGGCGGCCACGGCACGGCCTCGATGGCGCATTCGCCCCAGTCCAACGGCGCGTCCCGCGAAAACGAGTTTGCCTTGCGCCATTACGGGAAAGCGCTCGAGGCCATGCGCCACGTCTTTCGCCACAACGACAAGCGGTCCATCAACACGGCGCTTCTCTGCACGCTGCTGTGTATATGCTTTGAGCTGCGGATAAAAGACCCAGCTACAGCCCTCACCCATCTCGAGCATGGTCTGCAAGTAGTAACTTCAAATCTCCATTCCGGTAGGATTACCAGTAATATTCACTAGTCCAACACTTTGGCTGATATCCTTTAGTCGACGAGGCCATAACAACAGCATTCGCGCGTCTCGATCTTCAAGCAGCGATATTCCTAGGCGTCCGACCACCTGCGTTGGATCCATCGCGGGTGGCTTCCCGCATCTTTGTCTTTGATTCAGTGTACCAAGAGGCCGACCATGCGCTGGCCGGCCTCGTCAGCCGCGCGTGGACCTTTATACGGACCGTCGCCGACGACTATCGCTACCAACAAGTCGACGGCCCGGTGCCCGACGCCGTCGCCGCACAAGCGCAGAGCATCAAAAGTAGCCTCGAAGCCTTTCGCAAGCAGTATCTGGCGCCAAACAGCAAGCTCGAAAAGATGCTGCCAGAGCAGATTAGCCTGCTGCGCATCAAATACCTGACATCCGTCGTCATCATGAGCGGCTGCCTGTCGCACGAGGAAACAATCTACGACGCGCACGCCAGAGACTTTGTCCACATGGTTGATCTCGCCGCCGACATTCGCGCGCGCCAGCAGCAACTGATTCCCAACTACTCGGGCAGCGGCGGCGGCAGCGGCAGCGGCGGCTTCCAGCTCGACATGGCCGTCATCCACCCGCTCTACCTGACGGCGACAAAGTGCCGATGCCCCGTGACGCGAAGACGCGCGATTCAGGCGCTGTACACGGGTCCCGACTTTGAAGGTGCCTGGGAGGGCATCGTCAGTGCGCGCATAGGCGAGCGCGTCATGCAGATTGAGGAGGAGGGCATCGCTTCGTTGGACCTGGACAGACTCCGAGATGGCGAGCTTGTGGGTATTCCGGAGAGAGCGCGCATTCACTCTGTGGACATATGCACCGAGCCCGCGCAGGGGCGTGCCACGGTGTACTTTGGGCGGCGGCCAAACGGGCCAGGCACCGACTGGGATGACTTGCAAGAAGATATGACGTGGTAGCGTGGTACTGGGAAATTGATGAATTCACGTTAGTTTACGGATCGAGACTAGGTGTAGAGGAAGCTTACACTCAGCTCAGAGTATACATGTATATAGACGACTGATGAAGAAGACGATGGAACGGAAACGGCATCAGATGGTTGACATTGTGAGCCAGGATCACAATGTTGTTCTTGATGGGAACACTCTGAGAGAGTGGTACTCTATTCGAGTGTCAATATCACCAAAAACAAGAATATTGTTGTCGCATTGCCCTTACTTATACGCTCACGCCAATCTATCCTTCTGCCAGAGCCCCATTGCTCCACGCTCCGCAATCTGCAGATCCTCAAAATCTCCCAAAAACTCATATCCTAGCCTCTCGGGAATAGCACGACTCTTACCATTGCCCACCGCGTGCCAAATCTGGACAAGCTCTGCGCCGCAGTCAAACGCCGCCCGTGTAAGCAGCGCAGCGGCCTTTGTCGCCAGTCCGCGGCCCGTCATGGGCGTTGCGAGCCAGTATCCCATGCCCATGCCGACGTCGCCCTGAGCAGGGCTCATCAGCCCGCAGGATCCAATAATCTGTTCGTTGACCAAGATGGCATAGTTGTAATCTGCGCCCCTGTCCCAGTCGGCGTTGGTGATGCGGAGAAACGTCTCTGCGTCCTTTAGCGTGTAGCCGTTGGCGGCCCAGGGCATCCAGGCCTTGAGCTCGAGTAAAGACGACTCGGCAGCCTCGAATAGATGTTGTGCATCACTGAGATGCCATCGGCGAAGTGTCACCTCGCCGTCGCAGAGTTGCTCGGCGGGCACTTTGTACTGTTTAGCCAGCACCGGCTTTGGCTTTGATGGAGTGGAATTGGCCATGCTTCGAGGGATGAAAAGTCCATGTGTAACTTTGCCCTCCTCGCGTGAACTTCGAACTTGTAGTAACGGCCTTTTATACTCGACTTTTTCTTAGGACTGGTTGATGACTCATGGTGGTATGTCGAGGCGAAATCGGCTACCGTAGCACGTAGAGCTGGAATGATAGAGGACTGCGGCGACAGAGCCTTCCTTGACTACCTAGGCGGGTAGGCGCTACATCACCTAATAAACGAAAAGAGGTCGAGCCGAATCACAAATTTCGTCTCTGTGAGATGTCTTGAAACCGACAGAGGCAAAAAAATTAAGCCAACAATCTTTGATATCATGGATCAGTGTGTGAGCAGATTGTCGTGCTCATACAACTGGAACCTGGCAAGCCACCAAATTCACAACTTTTCACATTGCGAAGCAGACCATGATCAGGAACACTGATTAAATGAAACTACAGGCAAACAAAATGTGATGAAGCACGGATGCTCACAAGACAATACAGTGCTTAGTCAGTCTGTTTGGAGCTGTGACGGGCCAGCGCTGAGACCGACCGATCGCTCCAGTATCAGGCAGCCAGCAAACAACATCCATCATACAACAACAGTGAGGCGCCAAGCAACTTCATCTGCCCGCTGCGAATTACCAGCCAACCATGTGAAATCACTCAAACATTTGTGCAACGTTGTTCTGCTGTTTTTAGAAATGGAAGCTGGCCGAGGGTTTCACAAAGCCTAGGCAGCAAAGGCGGCGCCTTTGGCTGAGTCACTTCCTTCGATCTGCCCGCAGCCGTCGCTGCAAGCTCGAATGAGGCTTGCAACAATGGGCTGTTCGGTGTGGCTGTGACGGTAGAGGTAAAATATGCATTTCTTTACCGGTCGCAGGGGTGCAATTCGCAAAGGAGGCAACAAAGAGGCGCTGAATTGCTCTGTGGTGCTGCCTGGGAGCTGAAGTAGCATATATATCTTGCTACTCTCCTCGCACATCCCTCGCAAACACGGACTCGTTTCTATACTCTTATTATCATTATTATTATTATTATCGAATCGCTTTTACTTACTATCCTACTCTTCGCGGTCGATCTAGACGCTTTTAACGGCGGCTACACACTAAATGGTCCGTATCATGCCAACAGCTCGCAAGGGTTACAGGATGGTGCCGAGCATCAGGTCCAGCGACTCGAGCGTCCCCCAGGGCCGTCTTTTCCGATTTCGAGATGCATTTCTCAGAAATGACGCCGTTTCCGAGTTTGTCTGGAAGTGGCGCTGCAAGCTGCTTGGCAGCGCCGACAACGACCGCGACCAAGACTTGCCAAGACTGGCCGATGAGGGAGAGGTAGGCGGCGATCCCGTCAGCAAGATCATGTACGAGGGTCCGGAATCATATTTGCGCAGCTGCGACTGGGTTGACTATCCGCCGAAGCAAATCTCCAAGGCAACGGCGCGCGATTACGGCCGCGTCGCCATCATTGTTTTCAAGGTCAAGGATCATGAGAAACGGTGCATCTCGGGTCGCCTGCCTCTCAAGTATCACGGCATTGAGGTGCAAAATCTGGCCGTCGTTTCCGCGCTCGCTTCGATTTTCAAAAAGCAAGGCTATTACATTAGCGAAACCGAGAGCGCAATTTTCGAGGCGCCTTTTCACGTGCTCTTCTTCTGCCAGGATGAGATTAAGCAGCTCTACGCTGGCCTAGCTACGGATGACGAATTGGCTCCATACCTCAGGCTCTTTGTCAATACAATGAATCTTGTCCTCAGAGACACACACACAAAGCTCAACAACCTCGGCGGCTCCGGCCTCATTTCTTTTGCTACCGTCTGGACTCTGTTCCCTCGTGGAGCCACTGTCTACAGCACCGACCTTGAGTCCGAGTTCTTGTGCAAAGTTACCAACGCTGACTACATCTCCCCCTCCCCCTCCGAACAGTATCTTCAGATTGGCGTCAAAGTCATTCGCTTCAATGGTGACTCCTTTGTCTGGACAACCAAGATGCTGCGTCTCAACAGCTTCTCTGGCAACAAGCCCATCAAGCAGCTGCGCCATTACCCCGTCGAGCATCACACCGATATGGCCGGTGTATACGACCGGCTCCAACATCGTGGCAAAATGATGCTCGACCTCCAGAACCTGCAGTATCGGTCCTACAACAATGTCGCCCTATACTGGAAAGATAGCAAGACATCCAAGAAGCACAACGTCGAGGGCCGCATTCTCGTCGACGTCTCCGGCTACCAAAAGTACCAAGACGACAGCCTGCACCGCAGCAGCGCAAAGCGCAAGTCGTCAAAGCGCCGCAACGAAGACGAAGATGACCTCGATGACTGGGGCATCGGCGCCTGGGACGAGTCCAACAATGACTATGACTTTCCAGATGCCGACGCGAACCAGCCAGAGAATAGCACATTTCGAAAGCACATTACCGAGTCCCAGTGCCAGCGCAACAAAGAGATGATGCTGCGCCGCGAAGACGACCTACCGTTCCTCTACGGCCTCGTCGGCGGCTACGCCCTCAAGACGAAGCTCTGGGTCGAGTTTTACATTGAGGACATTGAACCCATCATCTGGAACAACACCGCCTATTCGCACCTGGTCTACGACGAACAACAAAAAGACCTCATCCTATCCTTTGTCCAGCACCACAGCTTCGCCAACGCCACCCCGGCCCCTGTGTCTCTCGCCTCCCGATCTCCGCTCAGCGACTCGAGCTCGGCCACGACCGAAGCTTTCTCGGGCAAGACGCCCAAGCGCACGCTCGCCCCCATCGAGGACGTCATCATCGGCAAGGGCCAGGGTCTCGTAATCCTGCTCTCCGGTCCACCCGGCACCGGCAAGACGCTCATGGCCGAAGCCGTTGCCGACCGCACGCAGCGCCCGCTCGTGTCCCTGCAGGCCGACAGCTTGGGCACCCAGGCCGGCGCGCTTGGCACGCAGCTTAAGTGCTTCCTCACCATGGCCGCCGAGTGGAACGCCGTCGTGCTGCTCGACGAGGCCGACGTCTTCATGGCCGAGCGCGACCCCGGCAATGTCTACCGCAACGAGCTCGTCAGCATCTTCCTCCGCGAGCTCGAGTACTTTCGCGGCGTCCTCTTCCTCACCACCAACCTCTACGAGACCATTGACTCGGCCTTTCGCAGCCGCGTCAGCCTCCACCTGCGCTTTTCTGCACTATCGCGGGACGCCCGCAGAAAAGTATGGCACAACTTTCTCTCGTGCCTCGCACCCCAGACCCTTGAGTCGGCCAGACCAGGCGGCAAGGGCAAGCCGGTGTTGTTGGCAGAGGCGGAGGAGGAGGAGGAGGAGGACGACGACGACGACGACGACGACGAGCAAAAGGTTGACGGGGACGAGGGCGTGGTGGTGCCGACGCTGAGCGAGGCGGACATCAACGAGATGAGCCTCTGGCAGCTCAACGGCCGCGAGATCAAGAATGCGGTCAAGATGGTGCGTATGTGGTGCGACCACAAGGGCTACGCCATGACGCTGGATAAGCTCGAAAGCGGCATCCGCGCGACGAACCCGTCCGCGACAAAGGGCGTCGAGGTGGACCTGGAACTCTACAAGTGAATCTGAAAACCTCGCTGCAATAGACAGTAATTAGATCGGAAGCAACAGGCGTTGGGACGTTGAGCGTTACATTACACTAATATACGAAAAAGTGCTTTTGGATGAATGAAAAGTTGCATGTCCATCATTAAAGTATGTGCTTTCTTCTATAGATCTATTGGCGTTCCATCTATGTACATTTCTCTCTACACGTAATCATACAACTATTATGGTTCCTCCTCATCATCCCCCTCTAGACACACCTCGTGGCCGCTCCCCTCGTACATGCGCAGCGCCGTGAGGCATCCAATGGCCGACACGATGGCCACCCCCCACCACCCCCAGGCGACCATGCCGATATCCAAGCCGTAGCCGTACCACCAGCCACCAACGACCGGCCCCACGGTGCGAAAGCCCGCCGACACGCTCTGGCCAAGGCCGTGGATCGTGCCGAGCACGCTCGGGTGCGGACTGCAGTTGTTCAGCATGATGATGCTCGCGGGCAGCGTGAATGTGCGCGCCGTCACGGCGAGGAACAGGACAAGCAGGATGCCGAGCCAGACGAGCGGGCCCGAGGCGGCGGCCTCGGGCGCCGGACTCGAGGACGGCAGGATGGCCAGGTACGGCACGACAAAGTAGCAGACGGGGAAGAGGAACAGGAACCAGCGAAACGACCGCGTGGTGCCGAGCCGCGCCTGCACGGGCGGGTACAGCGTCAGCTGCAAGCACATTCCAATCACACCGAGAAACGAGGTGGCGAGGCCGACGGTCTGCGCCGGCATGCCCAGCCCGCCGGTAAAGAGCAGCGGGAGACTGCGTTTCTTCTCGAGCGAGGCGGCCGCGGGTGCTGCAGATGGGTCAGAGAGGTAGCGCGGCGTGGAGAGGAACAGCGACCAAATGTTGCCAAAGGCGCCGAGGTGAAAGTCGTAAAAGGCGGTGGTGATGAGCGTGAATATGACGTTTGAGGTCCAGATACGTGAGAAGGGGAGACGACGCGTTGTGCGACGACGTTGCAGTGCCGGCTGTAGTGTAAGCGCCTCCTTGTCGGTGATTTCTTCGAGAGCGCATGATTCGCCGGTGGTGAGGCGTGAGTAGCCAGCATTGGGTTTTGTTCCAAACAGAATTTGCTTGATGCGTTGGCCAACAGCAAGGCTCGGGTCGTGGAGATTTCGTCTAGAGGGTGAAGTCTAGTTGCATGTTAGTGCACGTCAAAACAGAGCAGCAGACAGGTAGGTATATCATATGATGAAGCCTCACCTCTTCAAGAAAGAGCGTCACAATGGCTGTGACGAGAGAAAGCGCAAACACGTTCATGAGACTCGGCAGCGCAAACGGATATTTCTGTATCCAGCGAAAACCGAGAATCGCGCCAGGCGCAAAGATGCCCGGTAACGTGGTGCTGGCCGAGGCGAGCAGGCCGCCAAAGACTGCGTCGCTTGTTAGTCGCAAGAGTGTAGGAACAGAACAAGGTAATCTGGCACACGTACATGGACCCAAGATACCAGCAATATTGAAGCTCATGGGAAGAATCAGGAAAGCGCGCGACTGGTACTTCTTTTCCTTGATGATTTCGGAAATCATGGTGCGACTGCAGCATCTTGGTTAGCCTAGCACCTTGGGATAGCGTCCACAACGTCGGCGCATCTTCTTACATGACTCCAACGGTGCCATTTACAGCGCCGCCAAAGGCTCTCCAGAACGCCGCCCAAAAAAAGGTCGTCGCAAATCCGTAGCCTAGACAGCTTATCGCTGTTCCGGCCAACCCGATGGCAACAACCCATTTGCGACCGCACCAGTGCGCGTCGGCGGCCTTGCCCCAAAGCATCGCCGTCATGACCTGGGCGCCCGTGAAGCACGCCTGCAGCAGGCCCGCCTGCCTCGAAATGCTGGCATCTGAGAGCGAGTCGTCCATGTACTTGAGTTGATAAAAGACGTAGGCTTGCATTGAGGCGACCTGCAGAAAGTCGACGAGCCGGCAGAGGAAGAGGATAAGTAGCTGGTCCTTGCGCGGCAGCGAAAGCCACGACACCGGACCTGGCTTTGACGGGGGCTGCTTTTCGACATTTTCTTCTGTTGTGCTTCGAGACATGATGTCGAGGTGTCACGAAAAAGATTCGAGAACGGATTGAGAAAACAGCCAAAGCAGACCGATAAGAGAGTTTGCAAGTCTCCAGTTGTTAGTGTGGCGCCGCGCTGCTCCTAGAGCAGGCGTGGATAAAAAAAAAAAAAAGAATTCAAACCATGAAGCGGCTGACAGGTCAAAATTCAAAAGGAACCAAGACAAGAGATGCGATTACGACAAGAAGTAGCTCGGGTTCGATAGATTTCAAGTAAGTGATCCGAAGAGCCGAAGAGCTGGCTACATGTGCCAACAAGCTGTGGGTTGCGAATCGTAGTGAAGTGATACAACGGCAACACGTCACTGTCCAGCCCTAACTAGTAACTACCTAGTTGGTGTCACTGTCAGTCATGTGGGTGAGACGCTCTATGCATCTGTTTCACTGACCAGAGACAATTCAACTCAGAACCACAGGCTGGAAATAAGAATTACCAGGGCTGTATTAGCGCTAATAGCTCGTAAAAAGAGCCTCGGCGCACTGTCCCTGTGGGGTCTCATCCCGCGTCCTCAGTCCTCAGCAGACTTTCCCCAATGCATCATCTTTGGGCGGCCGCTTCTGGCAGCCAAGACGCCGGGCCAGATTTGAAGAAACACACAGGCCACACTCAAATCAACTGGCTGCATCATGTCGACAAAAAAAGCTGCATCCAGTGGTCCCATGCCCAGGCAGGGATCCGTCGACCACCCTGGCGCTATACCAAGCCAAGCTCCCCAGCTCCATACCTAGCTGGGCGTACCAAGACGCTGGATTGCTCAGTGGTGCACCGATTGTCGTTCGAGTTGCAGAGGAGCAAGAACGGCCGAGACGGCCTAATAAACTGAGAGGGCGGTCTTCGGCGCCGGTTCTCGCAAATGAGGGCGTACATAAGAGGCAGCCGCGGACATGCGAAACGAGAAAAGAACAAAGAGAAAAGGGAAAAGTGATGGCAAACGTATTTGCCATCATGTTGTTGTACCTGTGCTCGATGCGCTTAGGATAGAGCCTCAAGTAAAGAGCTTATTAGATGGCCTTTGCTCTGCAGTAATAGGAGAGCCCGTAGGGTTACCTTGAAAATGGACGCAGTGTAGAAAAACGATGGACCGGAAAGCGTCAAGATCGCACGGCCCCTATTCTCAGCTTGAAAGCCCTGGGTGACGAGTCAAGAAGCATACTACAGTCTACTGCCCAGTGCTGTGCCACGCAACTTGGGCGTTCTCGATTTCAAGCGGCCAAACGTTGGCGAATTCCGGTGTGGCTTGTTCTCCAAATTCGCTCAAAACATGTCTCGTGTAGCGGCCCCCTCATAGTGTCCGCTCGTACTGTACACCTCTTGCCCATCAAGGGACGCTGAAGAACATGACCATGCGCGAGCTGGGGGGTGGGACACAGCTGCCCACATGGGCAGGTAACAATGCCAGCGGCGCAAACTCCCTTCTTCATCAGTGCATGCATCGTCCACCTTGCGTAGATGTGCCAGCTCAAGAATAACTATTTAGGGAATCGGCAGCTAACGAATGGCTTATATGTACTGTACAGGTAGGTGGTGGGCCTACGAAACAGTGCACCCACCGTACACAGCCCAACCACATAGCGGCAGTCACGGCTGAAATACCAATCTGGGATGTTTTAGCGAGACAGTCATGGGCAGCGGAGAAGAAAAACAGGAGATCAGACACGAGTTTCAAGCAAATGCTGATCACAGACTCTTGTTGGCAGGTGCCTGCATCCTTGTCCTTTGTCGGTCAACAAATATGATGAAAAGGTGCCAACGAGAGACAGTACCTGTTTCTAGAAAAAAAATATTCTTCTCGCGGTGGCGTTCAGCCTCTTCCTGCATTGGTCCTGCTGAGTTGTCTATTACTACATGTGCATGAACCAAAGGTGAGTGGCGCTCTCTGACAAGCAGTGATTCAACCGGCTCTCAACTGGGCGGGCGCCTACTGCAGCATCTCGGTCAGCATCGCTGCTGACAAGCATACAAGGCAGACACAATCGGCCAACTTGGATTTCTGGATAAACTCTTCTTGTCTGCTCAGAACGGCTCTGAGAACAGTTCGCGTCTCCCGCCTACGAGACCCTGCTACAGGGCGCATCAATCGGAAGCCGTGTCGCACAGAGATAAGCCCACCATAATTCCGATGTGGCGTTCCAATCCAGTATTATTACGCCAAGGGGGTGTCGCCACGGCCAGCAAGGTATCGGTGGCATCTTGTCATCTGGTTCGAGGTGCCCGCAAATTTTCGGCTCGACAAGACAAGTTTCACATATCCATGGAGCAGTGTTCGTTTGTCTCGTGTATTAGAGGTTGTCTTTCGAGTTTCCTCACATTCGAGGGTGGCTTCCGCTTCCGTTTATTACTAACACCGACCGAATCGCTTCACACCCAAAATATGGTGCGGCTGAGGAGATTTCGCACCAGATCCAAGTTGTGGTCATTTTACTACCGAAAACTGTACAAGTATGCCGTCAATGGCGCAAAAGCTGAGCCAGTCACAGCTAAAGCCTCAGCATGTACTTGTGACCCCAAGGATATAAGGAATGGGAGCCAGTAATCGCGCAAATGCATTGCTCCGACAGACGTCACTATGCGTTTTTTTCGAGGCTGATGCGACGGGTCACGTATCGTTTATTCAATATTTCGCAGCAATAAAAGTTCCCACACAGTTGATTTGCAGAAGTGCATTCTGCATTATCTGCCACTGTGCTTGACAGTCAGCGAAAACTGTGCGTGCAAATCATTTCCGACGAGTGACCCGCGGCATTGTCCGTCTCAGGGACTGTCCCATACATGTTCTGGTGGACTGATTGTGAGGCAAGGTCGACGATTACAGGGCTGTCAACGTCCATCTTGTTGATGTTTTACTCTTCAAGATGGTTACAAATAAAGTAGAAATAATTCTTGTTGAGAAACTCTGTGGAAGCTTGTGTCAGCAGAACAGTAGCAATACTAGAACCACACCTGCTCATCATCATGCATGGTGGCTACCGCAGGCTGCTGTCACCGACTCACCGTAGATGCTGCAGGGCGATGCAAGTCGGATCAAGCGGCGCGAAACATGGTCGGAACAAGGGTACAAGGTTGTCGAGATTTTTGAGCGTAGTGGTGCATGTAATACAGATTGCTTGCCTTGGATATGTACAGGTAATTCGCTGGTTCGTGGCTTTACCTTGAGCACCATAACACGCATTTCAGCCAATGTTGACAATAGGGCTGGATAAGCTCACAGGCCGAGCTGATGTAATACCGCTTGGTGAGACTGTTAGACCGTCAGACCTTGAGTATGGAGCCAATTTTAATTTGAAGCATCCCGAATGTCCTCCGAATCGTAGCATGGAAAGGGACATGGTTATTGTCATCTTAATAGCAGTATACCCGGCTGATGGCTCCTTGCGTGGAAATTCGAAGCCAGCGCTGATGCCGCCAAGGATGAGGGGTCCAAGCAAGCAGTCAGTCTCAATTCTAGCTGTATAATAATAGTGGCGGGATTCAGGATTTCGGTGCTTAGAAAGAGAAGCTTGGCTTGGTGAGCCGCCGCCCATATGTGACGGTTTCCAGAGGCTTTGCGGCCAGCACCATTTCAGCCCACGCTAGCTCTCGGCCAACTAAATCCCTTTGAAAGACTGTTCGAAAACGCCCTTGGTCAAAAGTCGCGGGGACATGTCCGTGGGGAAACAGGGTCTGTGTATGCCCATGTTGATATTGGGACTGGATAATTATTTTCTAGAAGAGTTAACTCTCTGCACTGCAGGCCGGCGAGCCATCGACCGCACGTGGGAATCAAAAAATAGAGTTTTGCCTTGTTCAACGGCGACGGGCAGCAGTGTTGCAGTGCATATTGGTGGGACCGCGACGGACTGGGCAAGAGCCACAGTTCGATATACAATTGTCGATGAAGTATTAGAGATGAAGAGGTCGTGCGGGTTCCGAGGCGCACGGGCAATAACTAACGATTGCGGAAACGAAACAGATGACGGACGACTGTGCTATTGGACGTACAGTCATCATGGCAACAACTTTAATAACTGTTGGAACGTGATAGCGGCCGAGGCAGCGGAGATGTCGGATAATAGAGTTTCCTCTGATGGGCCAGCGCCACGACAAGTGGCGTGGGTGGTTGCTAGACGTTGACAGGTTTATCCGGAGAATTCCGTGCTGTTCGCTCCTCGAGGCCAGCAAAACTGTCGAATTTTTCAGTCGTCTAGTTATTACTTGTCAATCACCGCCAAGACCGCATGGATAATAAGCGGCATCGGAAATTTTCATGGTGGATGCCTGTTGGAGGTTGGGAGGATATCAAGAAAAAGTCTGCACAAGTCCAACCCGGGCGTCTTCGGCACTTGAGCCGGACCATGTGGTGTAAAGAATAGTAATACCTGTCCATAGTCATGGTTAACGCAAGCCACGGTGAAACGGTCGCAGCCGATTCGTGACGCAGCATGCAGTAGCGGCTTCGGTCTATGGGTGTGTGAGCAGGCTTTGGTAGGTCGAGATGATGCCGGCCGTGGAGGAAATGGTGATGAAGTAGTTGGTGTGATGATGAAGCCTGACTCATTGTTCCAGTTACTTGGTGCATGCCTAACTACGCAGCTACCTTATTAGCAACTTAGGTACCTTGGTCAACTAGGTAGGTACCTACCTACTAAATACTCGAGGCAGTTGGTCATTTGGTGGGAGGAAAGCGAGGCGTATGTACCATCGTAGGTTGAAGGCTGTAAAATTTAGTCAGAGCCCTACAACTGCGTCTATCAGCGCTACGGAGTACAGTACCTACTAAATTATAAACCAATTCTTTAGGCGTGCCCCGCTATAGCCTCACTATAACTCCACCATTTTCATTGTATCGCCACTATAACTTGACCACACTCAGCACACTTTTCTCCATTACCTAAAAATGCCCTTGGTTCGTGGACAGGCTAAGGGTACCTAACCAGTACTAGGCTGCCATCTGCCAGTTGCCAGCTGACTTGATGCAAACGCACGTCTGCCAGCTGGCAAACTCCATGACCAAACTTCATCATCGTCTCAACCATGTAAGACATCTCCACCAACTCTCTCCAGCTTCATCTTCACACAATCTTTGCTATTTACCCCAAACCCCCGAGGGTCCGCATCGAGTCGCCCTGTCGCACACCAGGTTCCACAGAAGCGTGGCCGTCGTTGCTTGGCTTTGCATGTAAGTAGAGATCCGCGGCGCTACCGTCTGCACCCCGTTTTCTTTCAGTCCACATTCATGGTTCATCTTCGCAACTCGAATTATGAGCCTGCCTATTACTCATTACCAGTCTTCCAGCTCCAGGACCGCATTCACAAACGCCCACAACGCCGAAATGCACGTTCCGCGGCCCCAGACCATGGCAAATAAAACGCCTGCTAATCAATAAATATTTGCGCCGCTGGCCCTGGCTCTCAACGCATGGACAGAGCCATCGGGGGCCTGCGACACCCGTGACGCAGTGCACCATGCCTGTCGCCTACGACAAGCGAGCAACCAGATTGGCGGGCTCGCCGTGTGTCATGGTCCGCCCTGGTGCACAGCCATCAACCTTATATGCGACATCCAATGCAGGCAGCCCTCCTTTTCAGCTGTTGTGCAACATGACAGTAACGCACAAATAGAAGAATAAAGTAGGCGACAGTACAACACGGATGCGCCATTATGCGCGCTCAAACAATCGGCCTTCATCATCCGTCGTCACCCTTTCTCCTGCTCTCCCTCGCCTGGCTTTGCGCGACAACTGGCCATCAACGGCACGGCGCCATATTAGTTCAAGCTCAAGCTCACTTTTAGGTCCACCACACCATCACTACAAGCACTCCACGCTTGCACACGCCAAAATCCAAATAAAACGCCATGGTTAGTGGGTCGCCTGTGGTTCTTGGGTTAGCATCAAGTATTGAATGACTCCATACTTTTTGGCACTGTAGGTGCTTTGGTGCTCCCGCATGTCCCGCTTGCGCGCTGGTCGACCTCGTCCTGGCCTGGTCCCTGGCGCCGACGGGCCATCTCCTGGGGCCTTGTAGCGACGGCCAAAGAAGGCAAAGGTTTCGGTCATGGCTCCCGGGATCGTCCTCTTCCAGTCTAAGGTGTTAGACCGTTGCCCGCCGTTCCTTGACCATCAGCCAAGCTCCAAAGCTTTATTATCCACAGACCCCCCCTTCCTTGTTGCCTCCTTGACTCGGACCTCGACATTGCTTTTGCTTCTCCGATATTTTTCTGGGCGTTTCACTCGTTTTCATCACTTCCTCTCAACAATTGGCCCTGCCTGTCTTGGCCGTTGCTGCCGCGTAACATCCCATCTGTCCTGCCCATTGTATTCGACTGTTCACCTGAGACGAGTCACCTTGCAGAGCACGGTATACTTTGTTCCTGAATATTATTTGCAATTGTGACGCTGCTATTGCATTGTCCTCTGCATCGCTCAAAGCCACGACCAAAGGCGTGCACTTCTCGCCTTTGTCTGCCACTCACGACACCGAGCCCGTTAGATTCAACACGGCTCGCCGTCGACATCAGTCGCAATGTCCTTTTCGGCCCAGTACAAACCTCGGCCGTCCACCGACATCTTTACCAATGACACTGATATCAACCGTCAAAATTGCCGGCGCATCGTGCCCATGAGAGTCCTCATCCTGGGACTAGGACGAACCGGTACTGCTTGTATGTAATTGATCTTGAATCTTGAACAGTCCAGCTAACAGTATACCAGCTATGCGCGCCGCCATGAAGCGACTCGGCTACGTTGACACCTACCACATGATGAATTGCTCCATTGAGAATCCCTCAGACGCTCTCATGTGGATGGACGCCTTGACAGCTAAATACGACGGGAAAGGACCCAAATTTACGCGCGCCGAGTGGGATCAGCTTCTCGGTCACTGCCAGGCTGTCTGCGACTGGCCCAGCATCGCCTTTGCCAAGGAACTCATCGAGGCCTACCCGGAGGCCAAGGTTGTCCTCACAAACCGCGATGTGCACTCGTGGCACGCCTCGACGATGAAGACGGTTTACTGGCGCGTGACCGATCGGCATCTGCGCTGGCTCTCCTACTTTGACTGGGCAGCCGGCCAGTACTATCCGATGCTCAAGAAGTTTTTCGACACCTTCTTCGAGGGCGACTTCCCCAACCGCGGCAAGGCAATTTTCGAGCGCCACTACGCCGAGGTGCGCAGCCTCGTACCCAAGGAGAATCTGCTCGAGTTTCGTGTCACCGACGGCTGGGGGCCGCTTTGCGAATTTCTCGACGTGGCCGTGCCCAAGGAGACGCCGTTCCCCAATGTCAACGACAACGTCAACTTTGTCGCACGCTCCAAGGCCCGTAACTGGGCGCAGACGTACAATGTCCTGGTTCGCCTTTTCATCTGGGTCGTCCTGAGTCTCGTGACCCTGTTCGCCGTCTTGCGCTTCTTGATGGCGTAAACTTTTTCCTGCATTAAACAAACCACGGTGTTTTTTTTTTTCTTCTTCTACAATGCCAAGCATAAAACTTGCACATCATCCCACGGTTGTCGACCTGGGCATGTTCTTCGGAGGTCCGCATTAGACCATTTCGCATGGCGTTTATTGTTTCCCGCTCATCATTTCATCATTTGCTTGGATCGCCATCATATGTATATAGATTTGCTACGAAAAGTACATAGCATGGTGCTTGCTTATAGTTGGCCCCGCACCAGCCAACAGCTTTTGCAATATAGATTCGATCATCAAGACTCGAGAACGATGCATCGGTGACGGATAGCAGCAGTGAGACATTTGGCCCCAGATCTCCGTCGCGCAGGTTCCCCAGCAGCCCTAAATTTAGAGTGTTTCCCGATCAAGCAGTGTCGTCACAGTACCAGCTTGCATCACATCGTTGCTGAGCCCACAATCCCGAAAAAAGGCACATGTAGCTCTAGGTGGCCCATGCACACGTATTTCTCAAAGCTGTTTTCACAAAAACTGGCAAGCAATGCGAGAAATTTCTACATTTGGGCAAAGAGTCGAGAAATGCTGAGGTGAGACGTATAAAGTGGGGCCCGGATGTCCCGAAATCTCGGCCGTGGCAGACGCCCGGCGGGCATTTTTTTTTAATTGTGGCTTGATCAAGAGTATCGCGGCGGGGTCTTGATGTTTCGAAATGGGGTCTATTAAGGGTTTCGAGCTCGTGACGATGTGCTTCTATGGTGGTGATGAGAGCTGGTCAAGGGCTGACTGACTAGCACCGTGAATGGAGTGCATGCAAGTTTCGTGTAATGGTGGCAAAATGGTAAATATATTTATATGCTCAAAACATGATTTTATAGGCATTCCATTTGAATTCATTGATTAGGCCGCTTCGAGTCAGGTTGCTGCACTTGGGGGGGGGTTGTGCGGGAGATGGCGTCCTCGCCGCCTCATCTCTAACCTGTACCAGCATGCATCTCGAGCAAGACTTTTCAAGTCGACTCTTTCACGTAAACTATGCAGATCTGGAATGGATGACAAGAATGAATGGTAGACTTAGTCGGAAGCTGGATAAAGCTCACGTCCCTCACTACAGTGTCATTGTACCCAGCTCGCCGGACTGCTTCAAGGCCAAGCACATGCCGAGAAAGTATAGTTGTCGCAACTGACTCAACGATAAGGAGCGCAACTGTGCTGGTTTTTATCAAGTATAAGCTTACTACAGCCAATTTTATCGATTGCGTGATACCAAGCCACTCTGTCATCCAAGACGTGTCAATTGTCTCGCCGTAGATAGTAAACCACAAGAACGAGGATGTGCATAAACAAAACGAATTCGCCACATATACTCAAGTATACATCTCCCGAAAAATGCAATGCTCAAATCACATTGCCAATTCTAGCATTTGCCATTGACTGACAAAGCTACGGCCTCCATCATGCCTACAATCCGCGCCCACGTCGCTATCAGGCGGCGCGAGCTGCGTGTGGCGTGCGGTGGTGACGTCGAGGATCGCCACGCGGCGATCGATTCGAAGCTTCCGGGTATGAAAATGGCTTTGTGCTGCGCTGGCGGATGCGCTGTCTGGGGGGTCGATGAGGATGGGATGATAAGGCACTGGCCAGACTTTACGCTGGCCATGGAAGCACATGATGGCGGGACTTGACAATCTTGAATAGAAGAGCGGTTAAGTAGTTGCATACGATGGCCGGTCTGGAAGAGTTGAAACTTTGAGCTTCTTTGATTAGGGAACCCGTTTTCTTGTGAGCTTCTCAATGGTGCCGTCATAAGGAAGCAATGAAGCTTTCAATATACCTAGGATGTAATTGAGCTCAAGCTTATATAAGAGAACATCAGGGTGCCAAACTGGTGATTGGGTTGATTGTACTTATGAGCTTCTCCTGAAATAATTTTATAGTGGCCTTTGTCGTGATACATTTTTTCTTCCGAAAAGCGAGACATCGCCCGTTCGACGACAGTCGCACGCTTTGCGAGCATTTTTGTATCCTACCGATTTTTATGACGAGATATCATTGCAAGTCAGCTTATTGATTGCTAAAGTATATTTACACCATCATCCAGTTTGTTCATTCCATTGTCCTTCTGCGCACCACCAGTCATCGTTACACTGTGCCTGACTCTTCGACAGGAGACGACGCTTCCAGCAGTTTGCATTCGGAGCCAAGGGCACCTGTAACACTCAAATTAGGCTTTTCTAACAGTGGTTAAGTTACAGGTATCCCTAATTCTTGGTGGGGGTCCTTGACAAACAAAGAGCAGTTCAAAGTGAGTGTCAAGACAGTAATCACCATTAGTTGAGCCCATTGGAGGGCTTTCGAAGTGCTATATTCGTATATCTTTCTATTCGTGCTTTAATTTCATTACTTGGTATTCCAATTCAGCTTCGGCCAGAAACTCTTCCTATAAGTCGATAATATGCCCACTGTGGTGTTGTTGTAAGTGCGTGGATACGTCATCCACCCGGGCCGTCCGCTCTCGAAAACCGTCCACCATTCGAAATGACGGTGAATCTGTCCATTTTTGAGATATATATATATTCCCGTATTGAATAAAACGATAATGGGACTTTTTCGTGATACTTTGCGGATTTAATTGACCTACTGCACCCTGTTGGTACCTCCGCGGGGTTTCTAGTCTCCCTCTCCGTGCCTCGGCAAAGACGCCGGCTGGCGTCACACCAGAATGTAGATGCCGACTTGTAGCGCCGGCCGCCACCGGATGAGTCGCCGTTTCATCTCACGCAACCAATCTCCATCGCCTCTTATAAACCTATCGCAGCCCCTCGCTTCTGAGTCTTCAAATCGCTCTTGGCATCTGTTGATCTTTATGCCGACGGAGCCCCGATTGATCGCTGCGCCAAAAACCGACCCCCCCAAAATGTCGTTTCCGGATAACCTCAAGCCCAAGGAGCCCAGCGGCTCATCGCTCCTGGAAAAGGAGCGTCGCCAGTCGCCCGTCGACGTCGACGCGCTGGGCAAGCACATCTTTGCGGGCACGGGCTTCCTCGAGCGCCAGGCGCGCGTGCTCCGCGCCGTAGAGCAGGAGCCCTTGTTCGACAAGTCGCGCCAGCAGCAGCTGTCGCGCGTGGAGCGCGTCAAGCTAGGCCTCGCCCGCGGCAAGCTGATGCGGCGGCTGCAGGAGCGGCACGGCTGGGACATGGACGACTACCACATGGCGGCGTACCTCGTGGGCGAGCAGAGCCCGTATCGGCTGCACGTGGGCATGTTCCGGACCACCGTCGAGGAGCAGTCGAGCGACGCGCAGCGGGCGTACTGGATGCCCCGGGTCGACGCCTGGGAGGTGGCTGGCGCCTACGCGCAGACGGAGCTCGGCCACGGCAGCAACGTGCGCGGCGTCGAGCTCGAGGCGCGCTGGGACCCGGCCGCCAGGGAGTTTGTCGTGCACAGCCCGACGCTGACGGCGGCCAAGTGGTGGAACGGCTCGCTGGGCAGGACGGCGAATCATGCCATCTTGATGGCGCAGCTGATGGTGCCGGATCCCAAGCGGGAGGGCCAGTATATATCGCATGGGCCGCAGGCGTTTATTGCGCAGATTCGAGACTTGAAGACGCATTTGCCGCTCGAGGGTGTCGTCATCGGTGATATCGGCGTCAAGATTGGCTTCACGTCAATGGACAATGGTTACATGCTCTTCAATCAGTTCAGGTAAGGAATCTTGTCAAAAAGAAGGCATCGTCGAACTTACATGGTATTCAGAATTCCACACTCGGCACTGCTCTCGCGTTATGTTCAGCTAGACCCAGAAACAGGCGTCTTTTCCAAGTCTCCAAATCCGGCTCTGGCCTACGGAACAATGACGTCCATCAGGACTATGCTCGTCGAAGAAGCTGGCACCCATCTGGCACGCGCCGTCACCATTTCCATACGATATACTGCCATTCGCCAGCAATTCAGAGACAAGGACTCCAAGGACCCAAGCAGCGCTGAGCTGCAGGTCCTCGACTATCCCACAGTGCAGGTCCGTCTGTTTCCTCTGCTGGCGGCGGCCTTTGCCCTCCAGTACACGGGCAAGGTCATGCGCCAGGACTACAACAAGACGCGCGGCGAGGTCGAAAAGGGCAACCTCGAGGGCCTCGCAGTCATGCACAGCAACTCGTCCGGGCTCAAGAGTCTGAGCACCGAGATTACGAATGCCGGCATCGAAACGTGCCGCAGAGCGATGGGCGGACACGGCTACGGCAGCGGCAGCGGGCTGGTGGAGATGCAAAAGGATTACCAGGCAAAGCCCATTCTTGAAGGCGACAACTGGATGATTACGCAGCAGACGTCGTCGTTTCTGATCAAGAGAATGACGGCGGCGGCCAAGTCTCGGAATGAGCCGCCCAAGGACCAGATAGACGCGCAGTTGAAGACGTTTCTTTGTCAGAAAGACAAGGGCAGGGCGTTTGACATTCTCAAAAGTGACTCCGATATCGAAGAGAGCTTCAAGTGGCGAGCGTCTTCCATGGTATGGTCTCCGGAAAACCAGCTTGCCAATCATGAGTACTGATTCATACAGACATATGATGCCTACGAGGCGCGAGTCATCCAGAAAAAGAGACACAACGACTTGCTAATTCAGTTTCATAAGCTCAGTCACGGTATGGTTACTATACTAGATTGTACGCATTTTGAGCTGTACTGACGTATAAACAGCGCACTCGCAATCCATCATGGTCTCTTCATTCTTGACAACACTCACTTCCTCCGACGACCTTGCCCACGAGACAAAGAAAATAGTGCTTGACCTTTACAGGCTCTTTGCCTACACCACCATCCAAGCCGAGAGCTACGAATGTGAGTCTCCAATACCGACGACCGGCAAAAATAGCCTACTGACCAGCTCCCAGTTCTCCGCTGCGGCGCGGCATCCGCCAAAGATCTCGATGCGCTTCCCGAGAGAATACAGGCTCTGCTTACACGCATCCGCCCGCACGCCGTCAAGCTCGTCGACGCCTGGAAGATTCCCGACTATCTTCTGGACAGGTAAGCAGGCTGTTTTTTTTTTCCTTTTCTGCGACGCAGATCGATGCGGGACTAACTCGTTGCAGCGCGCTTGGTCGCTATGATGGAAATGTGTACGAGGATCTCTTTTACCGAGCGCACCGGCTAAACCCGCTCAACGACGTTGTGTTTAATCCAGACTACAAGGACGATGAGATTGTCAAAGGAAGCGGCGAGCGAAAACCGCTCTCACCAAAGTTGTAAGTGTAGACACGTATGAGATTCAACATGCGTATCATACAGTGTTGTTGAAGACTTGAATCGATCATAATTCTCACCTGTGTAACCTGCGCGCCATCTACAAACCAAACCACAACTGTTGTAACAGGCTACTTACATACATGATAAAATAAACACATGCCACGTTCCCACCAACATGTGCCAAAGGCCCCTCCCGTGGCTGGTACGACTTCTGCCAATGACATGGAGTTTCGAAAGAGTAAGCAAGATGGGCAGCACCGGTCACGCGTACAATGATGCACATGGCTGGTCGCAGCCTGACGAGAGAAACCCGCTCGGCAGCCGCGCGCAAAGCTTGCCAGGGTCAGTCACAAGGGTCGTCCTTGGCGTGCTCCCCCTCTTTCGATCTCATGACAGCGTCGTACTGGGCTTTCAGCCTGTTGTAGTACTTTCTGTGCTTGTCGTCGCCAACAAGGCCGACGACAGAGTGCAAGGCGGCGTCGTCAGAGTCGTCAGAGTCGTCGGGGCTGGCGTCTTGTTCAAACACTTGCACCAGAATCACATCGGCGGTGGGCTTGACGGTCACGGTGCGTATGAAGCAGTCGTCAAAGCACTCGCGCGCTTTTTCGAGGGCTTTACGGTCAACGGGGACCAGAGGGTGCTGGACGGGGGACTCGTCGGTGCTCAAGACAACCTGTGCCTGTCCGCCAGTAGCACGAGCGAGGGCAGTAGCCAGAGCACCGACAATGACACAGAACTTGAAAGGGGGCATTCTTGTTTGAGAAAGTAGCATAGGTACGTCCGTTGTTTGATTCAGCAGCGAGAGTAATCTGCACAGATGACAGTAATGGCATCTGCCTTATGTACAATGGCTCCAGGAGTTAATCAGAAGCATGCGGGCACACCATCATGTCTCAACATATCCGCCTTTGGTTCTATATTAAATAGCTCTCTCCCGCAATGTAGCGCTGGAACGGGCGAAGCAACCCTGTTAATGATGCTACGTTTGTAAGAGGAAATTATTCTGCTCATTACTGCTCTCAAGGCGCTCGTCGCCATCAACCTGAGCAAATCAAAAGAGTCAGCACTCAGTGTAGCTGCATGGGTACCCAGCATACTAGACGTGTCATACTGAAAAAGCACACATGCCCTCGCCAAGTGGCAGCTGTGTGTGTCATCAGTATTTCAAAGGTTCCTTTGCGTAGGCCAATATTAAGCAGCCACGATAACTCAAGTGACCTCTACTTCCACTTCATGAGCCTGTGGCTTGTCAGCGGCTTGGCAACGCCACCCAGCTCCCAACAAAGCTGCACAAGGCCTGTCTTTCGGTACCTTTACCGCCCTAATACACCACCAACTGCATGGTACTTGATTCACGCGAGCCTGAATGCATTCCGCCGTCATCTCGTAAAGCGTAGCAGCCGACGACGACAGAGAAAGGGCAGGTCCTCGAGCAGCACCAGCAGGTCCACTCCTTGGAGGGAGGCCAACAAGAACCTTGTGCTCGGTTACACTTTTACAGATGCCAGCAAACCGACTTTGAAGAAGGTGGTTCTTCAAACAGTCGGTAACAAGGCCAACAGGGATGTGTTTGCGGTTGCGCTCATCAACGACCAAGGAGCAGAGACTCGCTTCCGCGAGGTATCACGGTCAGGTCGGCTGAATGAGTGCCAATGCCTAGAAGGCAACTGCGATGTCTGAAGGCTGAGGTGCTGTATGAACGCGTTTTCCAACGACGAGCCATTTCAATGAAATGATAAGGATTTTGGGTTTAGCAAATGGTTGGCAGGACTTTTCCCGTAATTGTGCGGCTTGCGCCGGCATGTATGTGATTGGGGAGTCTTCCACAATATAATATTCTCGGAAATGATGTCAAATTTTCGATTTATTTATTTTTGTGAAAATTTTCTAGACATTATCAAATACGGTACAAGCAGGCTGTCGTAAGCATTGTGCTTTGCATGTGGTGATGGACTTCACTTGGACGTTTTCCCATGTACCCCGCACAGGCAAACAAGGCTGGGAGGCTCAACATGCAGCTTTTCAATCGTCTTTCCCCTCTCTCAACGCGATATTCCGGCCTCGACACGTGTATGCAGTCAAGATGGCAACTGTAAATCACACAAACCCTGCGCAGCTCCCCCTCGACCAGCAACTCACGCATCTCCGCGCCATCCTCTCCACAAACCAGACGCTCGTCACGGTCCTTGAGCGCGTCGCGACCCTGAACCTACCAAACTGGTATCTGGCCGCCGGCGCCGTGTCCCAAACGATCTGGAACCACGTGTCGGAGATGGCGCCCGACACTGGCATCTCCGACTACGACGTCGTCTACCATGACGATGGCGACCTCTCGTGGGACGCCGAGGACGCGCACATACAAAGGGCCCGGGTGCTGTTCTCGGACATGCCCGAGGTCGAGATTGAAATACGCAACCAGGCGCGCGTCCATCTGTGGTACGAGAACAAGTATGGGGTAAAGTGCGCGCCGCACGCGAGTGTCGAGGCGGGCATCGACTCTTGGATCTCGACAACGGCCATGATTGGGATACGGTTGGACGAGGATGGAGGCTCGTGGTCTATTTATGCCCCGAGGGGCTTGTCAGACTATTTCAACATGATTGCGAGGCCGAATACGGTGCTGGGGCTCAAGGAAGACTACGACAAGAAGGCGGCGAGATGGAAAGGGATATGGGCCAAGCTCACGGTTGAGCCGTGGCCAACAAACTAAAGTCGATGATTTGCATCTTCTGCAACTATCAATTTTTTCGTATAGAGCACTTCTCATTCTAGCTGCTGGTCAGCGACTGCTTTCTGTGGTGCAGGAGTGGCAGACAGACCTCTTGAAGTTGGTTCGAGATGTATGGCTATTCGGACAGCGTAACACACATTGCCCCATTTCAATGAATATATAATAGCTCATGCGTCTACCGATACGGCATAATCATGTGTGCTTTCGGCCCATTGAAACCTATCAGCCAATTCAATTAAAAACACCTCTTTATATCTATGACTATGCGTAGAATGTTGCCCCAAGGTTTCCTGCTGGCTCCTGATAGGTCCATGTTGGATATACAAGACAACTATTCTCTGTTAAATAGCAGCGAAAGTCTCCCAAAGCATGGGCTTGAGGTTGCTCAACTCCGTCGAGACGGGTAGCATCTCGAAGACAGTGAGGAGGAAGCTCCGAACAGCCTCCGTGGTCTCTCTGTTCTGGCTCAAATCCAAGTCATGTCGTATAGGCATCATATGACAAGTGCTGCGATGGTCCATTTGCAGACATTTGCAGACCAAGTCGCGAGGACAGTTACCTAAAGCATTCTTCCCTCAGTGTACTTCAACAGAGCAACATAAAAACACCGTTCAACATTAGGAACCGGTCAGCTTTAGGAGCACCACCAGGCATGCAGGCTTTGTCGTTTGCCAATAGCCCACGTCCAACTCTCATCGAATATCTCGCACGCCCGGAGTTTATCCGCCGAGTATAAAAAGAGAAGCCCCGCGAATGATTTAGCTCCTCCTCAATAGCCTCACCGCGTGTCACCTTCGAGCCATGTCAACAATTGCCGGGCGAGGCTAGGTTCCGCATACACAATCCGCGTCAAGACCGCATTCCAGAAGCCTCGTCGTTGACAGTAGACCTCGACATGTCATATTCATCCAAGCGGCAAAACAGAGGCAAAATACCCGGCCGAAACTGTCCGGAGTGGGCTTCCCGTTTTTTTCTGATGGCAGTGAGGAACAGCCTCGAAAACTAGTTCGTGTATAATAGGCCCCAGACGGCGAACTAACCATCACCCCGCCTGGGGAGCTTTCGCGATTGGACCCTTTGCGGCCGCTCTATTTACTCGTTGATTTCTCATCAGATACGCTACGGTAAAAGGTCGATTTCACTTGTCCATCTCCGGTGGAACTCTACTTCTGCTTCCGGCAGAGCCGACGATGGTGTGGGGCCGATCGACGGCGGCCGGAAATACGGGGACTGCGCCGGACTACTGTTACTTTGCCCCGGAGTCTGGACTAATTCCTTGGAGGCTGGCAAGACCATCAATACAAAGTTTGACAAGATTCAGATTCATGAGGTCACGATCGTCACGTTCCAACTACACATGTTGGTGCCCTCGCGGGGTATCTCTGAGGACTTTGTCTCATGTACCGACGTTCCGATTTACTTTGACTACAGCGGGATACAGCAAAGCTCTGTGCAGTCAAGGAAACTTCTAGATCCAGAAACCTTTTGAAGCTATTAGCCGATGTTGTCAGACTGATAAATTAACCCAGAGCAAGACTTGCGTCTTAAAAGTTAGTTCACAGAGCCCGTGGCTGACAATCAAGCCGTTGTAGCAATGACACTTAGCAGTATAATATAAGTTTCATATCACCTTTAACGGAAACGCGACTCCTGACGACACAATCTCATCAAGCCCTGCGACTACTTGGATCAAGTCCACGTAGTTCAATGTCGCCGATGCAAAGACACCGACCTTGCCAGTATCACCGGATGCTCCTACTGAACGAGAGACCTCATGGGGAGAGTTTGTAGATCGTCGTTCTCGTGGTATGATGGGCCACTGCAACACTATCGATAGATCTAGGCTGAGATTCAACGATAGAGTTTGCTCAGGTGAATGCTAAACATCGTGCCGTACGGGATGTGAATAGAACGCAGACAAGATTAAGATTTCCAACAAAAATGTCTCAAACACTACAAGAGACAGAATTGTGCCTGTACCTTGGGCAACAAAGTAAAACGTACGCCACAGGTATCAGACTAAGCTTCAACACTTTTACGCATCAGCAGCGCACACGGCAGCAAAGTTGGAATGCAGCCAGCGATAGCATGTCAACTAGTGAGACATTACGATACTTTACTATAGATGGGACAGGTCAAGGGGAGAGTTTGCGCAAAAAGATGCCGAGTCCGGCAGTCAAGAAGCTTCTGGGCGTATTGAGTATCGTGTTTCATTCTTGGCGGCTCGGCGTCTTCCATCGGTCAATCAACGGGAAAACAACCCTCTTCAAGACATGGATGACCCTAGTTGCATGAAGAGACCCAGTAATGAGCCCCAAATAACCTGGCGCCTTTTGCAAGCATCTTGGAGAGTGCTCCAGAGATGACGGATTCGCTACTGCCACCTGCACTGTCACCCTACACGCAGGACCTGAAGTCTCCATTTTCCGCCCGGTCTCGCTGTTTGCCACCAGGAGAGTAACACCAAAATGGGAGCCGGATGTGGGCAACTCAGACAACTTTTGCCGAGAGCCTCCGAGTCTTGGTTGGAGGGGGGGGGGCGCGGGCGGGATATTACTGCAGGTCGGGGGTGATATTGCTGCAAGCCGCGGGGATATTGTCTGCAAGCTGGGCAAGTGGGTGGTATGACACGGTTGCGAAGCCTTGATGTGTGGCAGTTGGACGGAAAAGCAGTTGAGCAGACATGAAAATGCAATGCAATGCCGCCTCAGGGAAAACATGCGCTCCGTGTGGCACAGGCGCTCTCGCCCCCCTCGCCACAGCCATTCCTGAGAACATGCTCGTGCCGGGGGGCTGGCTTTTTGTCGACGTGGCACATCACACGAGCAGCGGAGATGGGACAGGATCTTGTATTTGCCTGCTCCGGGTGGCGATGATGACAGAAAGGGTCAGGTGCGCCCTGACGAGTGCGTTGCGTCAAAGGTGGGATGGTTGGCCATGTTGAGAACCATTTTTTTTTTCCTTACAATCCCATTTATTTCAAAAAATAACAAAGTGGCTGCAAGACCTCGCAGAACATTTGCCGTGTCGCAGATCCCCTTCGGGAATAGGCCTTTCCGCGGAAAGGCGGTGCAACCGTCACGACTCAGACGCCACGGGCTTATTAGTTTTTCCTGTGTTTAAGGCCATGTACATCACGCGCATGAAAAAAGCTGCAAGTTTGGTAAATAGCAAACAACAAACTGCCCATCCCGACCTTTGTTTTGCCTGATTTGTGTTTTACTGGCGGTGAAAGGGGGGAACATTGAACAAGGGCGGCGGTTTTGCAGCTGGTGTTGCTTCACCGCCATATAAACGTGCATATATCAAGAAAAGTAAAAGCGGTTTGCTGCAGGTTTGGGGAAAAGCACAAAGAAGGGCAAAAAAAGAAAAAAAAAACACAGCTCTAGCGGTGCTGGAAAAAATGATGACAGGCTTCTAGCTCTAGCTAGTCATTCATTCATAGAAAAGTGACGTCGGAAGCCAGCAGAAGTAGTAAACCAAAAAGGCTAAAGGCGCAGGATTTGGGTGTGAATAGTCGACGGTCCTTGTCCCACTGCCGCCGAGCCATATTGCTTCTTTCTTTCAAATCAGGCTACGGGAGGCAGAGTACTCGCATTCACCCGTCACAACAGGCTGGTTCTGCGGGTTTTTGCTTCTGTCATCAGTACAACCTCGTTGCTCGCCATGTGCAGAGGCACGCCAAAATAGAAAGCATGACGTGGAATTATGG
Organism: Beauveria brongniartii; assembly: GCA_030782485.1. NCBI lineage: Eukaryota > Fungi > Ascomycota > Sordariomycetes > Hypocreales > Cordycipitaceae > Beauveria > Beauveria brongniartii. Next base: position 27,604 of record JARJPP010000590.1, read on the forward strand.
CTAGAGTATCCGTATGGGTAGCACAGCAGAATGTTGTGCCCATGATGGTGACTTGCATTTAATTTGACAGAATGTCCACAGTCGCCTACTCAAAGTGGCATCTCCGTCCCGTTCGGGGGACGCGGGAACCAATCATGTCTCACACATCAGTAGCTGGGGCACACAGACCGCGGGGTTGCTTTTTGTCTTGGACCTCTGGCGGTGAGCACAATTCTGTCTTGTTGCTTCGACGGCCCGTCTAAGTCAAGCCGAAGATGACTGTTGACTAAAATCTGTAGTCACTTTGTAATACTCGTCAGAGTGCGAGTGATGAATGCATTGCATACTGCAGTGGACTGAGACACTCTACGGTAACAGGCACAAGGGTTCATCCAGGCACCGAGATGTAGTTGCGATCCTTTGTAAGCCGGTCGCGACGCTTGCGCCGCATCCTTGCTTCACGACGGGCGCATGAGTTACATACGAAAGACAAGTCTGACGTACTTGGTAGAGTAGTGACTGCAGAATGTGATGGGCCTCAACTAGTTAGCCTGGATCGGACAGAGGCCGCTGGGCATTCCGGGTGCCGAAGCTGACGGCAGTCCCGGCTCTCGAAAATCGAGCCGGTTCCGGGACAAGGAGAGGGGGGGTTGCCAAACCTCCCTTCTCGGCCCTTGGCAAGGTCACACGCTGCCCGTTTCTCAGCTCAGGAAAGAAAGAAGGCGAGAAAGTGTGTGACAGCCAGTGTTGATGGCGCAGAGTTGTGCTCGCTTCGCTCAGCCGTGGCCTAGTTCAACCCCCCAAGACACGCAAACTGGCTGACTGGGTGACAGTTGTTACCCACCAAGATACCGAATATTCCAGTAATAACTAGCATGAAACTCAAAAAAGACTGCTGCCCTTTGTCAGTGCAACCAACAAGAGCGCCCTAAAGAGGGCGTAAAAGCCACAGCATAAAATCCGTCGCCGTTCAACCCCACACGATATTCCAGTTTTTTTTAGTTTTTTTTTTTTTTTTGACTTATTCCCTTCTAGCGTCACGTTGGACGTGTGAGGCTGTCTGTACTTGCATCTCAAACAACCCAAACGTGCAAGCCATGGATTGCTGTGCCAATCATGATGCAGTATCATTACACCCACTTGTAGTACCTGGCATGGACAAGTTATTGCTCCAAATCGGACAAATGCCCCAGCTCCTTTTCGAGGTCTGGCTGGTCTGTCGTGGTCTGGGCTCCTGCAGTCATGGCGCGCCCCCTCTCGCCTCGCCCTTGTGCATGGCAAGGCTGGGGGCAAAGATTGGGGGAGGCTTATCAGCAACCACTTGTTGCTTTTGCACTGCAGGAAGCTGTCCGTCGTGCCGTCGTCACTAAAAAAACGGTTGTAATCCGTAGTTCCACATCAACTTCAAGTCTCAGCCAGATGCCAGGTGTGGCAGGCAAGGGAGGGAGGACGACTTACTCCACCAAGCCTTTTCGTTGAGAGAGTTTTGCTACCATTTATGATATTACGAATATTAGCGTTGATGTTTTTAGACTTTTCATCATCAGCCGTCCCGCGTAATCATGCAATGCAGTCACAGGGCGAGGATGCAGTGTAGAGGAGACGGGTCGACAAAAGCAATCATGAGGTGCTCTGGGCGGTAAGTCAAGTCGTGCGAGGATCTACTTGTCCACGTTATCAGTTTGTTAATTACTTGAATGAATGAGGCGTGCATGCATGGAACCATGCAGCAGCGTCTGGCGACGTAATGGGCCGATCGCTTCTCATCAATGCCTGTCCGGAGGCACGGACGGCCCGGCGAGACTAGCAATAAGACAGAGCGGCGGTGCACGTCCCCATGACGAATCTCGGCACTACGGCTTACACTTTATTGATGGACGATTATTATTTACGGGACCCATAGGGTTTGGGAAAAACCAACCAGGCGACGGGCCACCTGTGCGCAAATAAGTCGTAGTTAGACTCACAGACTCCCGCGGGCCAATGGTTTACGTGGTCAAGCAGCCAATCATCTCTGGCGGGAGCGCCGGGATGGGGGGGGGAGAGCGCAGCAGCGTATCGCGTGGCCTGTGCGTAGCTGACGCTTCGCCCAGACAATGGGCTTGAAGTCTGTGTGTGGAAGAAAAGTGAGCCGCCTCTTGCTGCGACGGTAGACTTGGAGATGGGCGGGCTGCCATGAAAAGTCTAGCGCCGCCGATGGTTGTTCTAGGTTGTCCAACAGAGAGTGGCAGGAATGTTGCCAATCGTACCAGTAATATTGGCTGATATTGGCCTCTTGCAGACCTGACTCACTGAGATGAAAGATTGGTTCATGGTTCCGCTCTCTCTGTCAGTGCGGACAGATGCCGACAAGTGGCAAACTGCATGTTAGTCACCAGGCAGCTACCATTACTTGAAAATTTGGCCACGAAAGGATTATAGGTGGCATTCCTTGACATTCCGGGATAATACTGGTAAATAGTCAATATATTGGCTGCACTTTTAGGCCGTGTTAGTGGTGGTATACTTGTGCAGATTACACATGATGATCGTGATGCGCGTCAAGAGGACACATCACTCGCTACTGGGTAAGACCCATCCGAGAAACGAATCAGCGATAGTGGTTTATTTACTAGCTCACGGCAAGCCGAATAGCCAAGATCTTCAAGGCCCACAGCCATGCCGTAAAACCTCGTCTGGACCCTCTTGCGTCGTCGACTAATCCGTATGTACGGAGCATGTACGTATGCAAGGTGACTTTGAAGATAAGGACAGCAGAGAACGCATCCGAGGCACGTGTATAATGTATTACTGGTATTGTACATATACCCTTGGCGGCCATCTACCGTACATGATGGCAGTCGCTGGTGAGCAAGATGGATGCATGATCCACCACCAGAAGCAGCCATGCCCTTTCTTCATTTCCCATGGGCGCATCGTGAACGGGGTGGGGTTGGCCAAGACGAGTTGTTACTGGTTCACGAGATGGAAAAAAGAAGAAGAAAAAAGAAAGCAAAATAAAATAAAATAAAAAACGCCATGCGCTGACCTGCGTGGACCAGTTTGGCTTGGCCCAGCCATGAAGCGCCACCGGGGCGAAGAGCCCTGCCATCCTGACGTGACGGTCCAAGCCCCATCACAAGCACAAAAAGAATCTGCAAGGACAAGGGGGGTTAAAGCAGAAGGAGAAGATATCCGTAATAAAAATAAAAAAAACAGAGAGTAAAAAGCTGCTCCACTCGCATTCTTTTCCAAAGCAGTGGAACTATTTATGACTATCACGAAAGTTCATCGGCCTACGCTAAACTGTGAACGGTTTAAAACGCTCGCAAGCCAAGAAAAGAAGCGAAAAGCGAAAGGGAAAAAAAAAATAATAAAAAAAAGGGCTACCAACCCACCACCCCTGCTGACAAGTAAGTTTCTCAAAAGGTGTGGATGTTGGGGATATTGAGTGGTGGCAGGTTGGTGGCGGCGGCGGCGGCGGCGGCGGCGGCAGTGGTGGGCTGAGAAGAAAGGGCCAAAGCCACTTGGATGCAGGTTTGGCAAAGAGAACAACAACTTTGGGCTTAGCGGGCTGCTGGCTGCGCCTTGGACGGGGATTATATTCGACGTGTGGTTGCTCAAGTTTCTACAGATTAGCTTATTGCAGAAAAAAACGTCCCATTGATGTGACACTTTGTCATTTTAGCCTCGACGCCATGTGACGGTTGAGCAAGCAAGGATGTTTGGGCAAGATCGGCTAGACCCCCATCCTTTTTTTTTCCTATTTTCTTGATTTGAGTTATGTGCGGATATGGGCAAGCTTTTTTACCAACGTTAGTCAACTTAGTTCCTCGTTAGCCTCGTACTATGTGGCTTTTGGCGTTAAATCCACAGCCCAGAAACGGCGATCCAACCCAAATTTAGTTTTGCGTAGCTTCTGTCATTTTGCTCCAACGCTGTCACAATCTGTTCGAAGCGAAGCCGCTTTGTCCGTTCTTAAATGGGGTAAATTGGGGTAAATGGTTCACTTTTAGTCCAAGACAGGTTTGTAGCTTGTCAATGTGTGTCTTTGCATTCATTGCTAGCTAAAATCTTCCCTTATTGAGGTTGTTCTTTGATGTTGAAAGCGTGTTTCTGGGTTCGCCAGCCGCCCGCCTGCCTCTGTTGAGCGAGCCAAGTTCTATATCCCAAATGCCTAAATGCCACCAGGCAATATACATCAAAAAAAAAAACATGACAAGAAATCCGGAAAAATAGACGCGTAATTTTGATATCGACCCGGTTGACAACCAGATCCCCTCCAATTCGCGGATTAATAAACATGTTTTTGTTTTCGTAAAGTGTCCATAACCCGATTTCCCTGATATAAAAGAAAACTCCCTGCCAGTCCTCTTTCAACTCGGACTGAAATAGTAATAAATCTTATTCCGCTGCGCCGAAACATGCGAAGCGATGGTCAACCGCTAGGAAAAAAACATCCGACCGAGTAGAAAGGGCCTGATTTGTTTGCAAATCGTAAAAAAAAAAAAAAAGTATAAAAAAAAAAACTCCACGCTAGAGAGACAAGAAAGAAAAAAGTGGTAAATGGTTGAAAGATGGGGGTATGCCTTGGCAAAAAAAGGTTGACAAGAGTTCAAGTTTTGAGTTTTGTTCATGAATCGACTGGAGGGCGGATGGAAGAGATCAACTCCAACCCCAGTTGTGTTTGTTTTGGGGACTCCATCTGGCCAGCAGTGCGCAAATTCAAAAACAGCTCAGAGGAATAAAATAAAAAGATGAAAAAAAGGAGGTTTTTGGTCGACTCGTGGGAGTCTTGGAAGATTCTTTGTACAGCAAAAAAAGAGAAAGAGAAAAAAGGTTACTTAGTAGCCTTGAAAGGAAGGGAGAAAGGACACCTGCTGGTGAAAGGGAGAGGGGTGTTGCATCACGGGCGATTGCTGAACCAGCCTGACCACCTCCCAAAGAGGGAAAAAGGACTTGGGTTGGCAAGGCTGCTGCGAGGGCAGTGGCGTGGGAGCCTGCATAGCCAGTTGCTGGTGCATCAAGGCCTGTTGCGAGGGGAGGATAGGCACTTGGAGGGGTGCCTGCGCAGGGACGGGGCCCTTGTAATGCTGAGGCACATAGTCTTGCGTGTGGTAGACGGCTTGCGACATGATGGCATCCTCGGCCTCGTAGGTCTGGGGGACAAAGTCGTTGATGCCTCCTTGTTGTTGTTGTTGTTGCTCCTGCATAAAGTCCTCGTCGAGGTCGTCGACGGTGGAAACGCTAGAGGCGAGAGATCCCTCCTCCGAGTAGTCTGAAGCAGGCGAGAGGGCATCCTCGTAGTCGTACTCGTCAATGATGATGTCCTCGGGCATAATGGGCTCCTCCATGACGACGGGTTCAGGGCTGGCGGCGGGAGACGACACGGTGAAGCTGGAGCAGGCCATGATGCGGCTGCGGAGCTCGGGCATGGTAATTCGCAGCTCGGGGTTGGGGTGGAAGATGCGTCCGAGAATGCTGTTTAGTTCGTCAGACAGGGGCAGGATCGTCTTCAAAAAGCTGGGAGAGCGAATGTAGGCGCGGTAGGTAGAGTCCTGGACAGAGGCCTGTTTCCATGGATTGCGGCCGCACGTCAGGTTGACCAGGATGACACCGAGACTCCAGACATCGTTGGGCGCACACATGTAGTAGGGGTTCCGCGTGGTGGGCTCGAGGCACTCGGGGCTCATGTAAAAGGTAGAGCCGCAGCCATAGTCCTCGGAGCGGTCATCGGCGGTGGCCAGGCCAAAGTCGGCCAGCTTGACAGTCTCTCCTTGGTCCGTAACCAGAATGTTCTCGGGCTTGAGATCACGGTGGTAGATGCCGAGCTTGTGGCAGTGCTCGACGGCGTCGAGGATCTGGACAAAGGCCTGCTTGGCAAGCAGGTCGTTGCCAACATAGTGGCCGCGCTCGGTGATGTTGAGGAACAAATCACCCTCGGGGCAGTACTCGAGAACGACGTAGATGCAGTCGACATCATTCATAATTTTGTGGATAGAGACAACATTGGCGTGGGCAGAGGCCCTGTAGTGCAAGTTGATTTCTCGTTGTTGATATGCCACTTGGCGGCTCTCAAGCGGAGTGCCATCAACATTGTACTTGCTCAGACACTTGACAGCATAGCGGATGCCCGTCTTGATGTCAATGGCAGAGTAAACTACTCCATAGGCACCAGTGCCTAGGATGTCAGTAAGCTGCAGCTTGCCTTCGAGCAGGCGTCCTAATCTCTGTTCCGGGGCCAGAGGCACGCATCGCACAGTCTGGTAGTGGCGCGTGTACTGAGATTGCCGAGCTTGTTGGAACTGGCACTTGTCGTATGTTGGCGAGGCAGGTGGTGTTGGATACCCAAAGGGAACATGGCTCTGCATATTAGACTGAGAAAAGGCTCCGGGCCGTTTCAGAGAGCTGGTTGAGTATAAGTCGGCGGATGGGGGTTCCCTTGGGGTTTCGTCGTTGATAATTAAAAGATGATATCCATTCAAGGTTTCTCTCCGTTGAGCAAAGAAGACAAGGTTGGTTCAAGTGTGACCGAGGTGGTCACAAAGTGTTGTTGTTGTTGGTGGTGGTGGTGGTGGGTGGTTTCCTTGTTGGGTGGTATAAGCTGATATGTCGAGGGCCGAACAAACGGGTCGAACAAGAGAGGTCCTGGAGGGTTGGGGGGGGGTGGACGTTTTAAACGGCAAAGGCCCAGACACAGGAAGAGAAGAAGAAATGTAGTATTAAAAGAAAAACTACAGGTCGACGGAGCGTAAACCCTGATTTTTGATGAGAGGAAGAGAGACAAGGTTTTTTTGGGGGGGAGGAGGAGGACTGGAAGGAATGTCGTGAAGAAAGGGTTTCGCAGGTATGTACAACGGAGTTTGATATCAAGAAACGCTTTCCTTGGCCGAAGCGGGCATGTCGAGGTAGATATTCTAAAGTGCAGCAGCAGGCAACTAAACCAGGGACGGGCAAAAAGACAAGAACAGCCAAATCCATGGCCACCCAAGGAGCCACATAACGAACAAGGCCGCACCAGGCAAAGAATAAAAATAAAATAAATAAAATAAAAATAAAAAGAATCCACACACACATTGACACACACCCCTCTCTCTAGCTAGTAAACCATCCAGCAAAAGAGGCCCGCTTCAAAGCAACAAGACAAGACAAGACGAGTGCGGGTCAACTTGTTGTACCGGGGTACGTACCTAAAGCCCCAGTCCCACATGAAAGAGAGAAAGAGAGAGAGAGAGAAAAAACCCGCTCGCCGCTAAACCAGTAGTGCGTCTTGTTGTTGTGTCTGGGACGGACGGGCTTGCGTGGAACATGCACTAAACACGCCGGGGGTTCCACCCAAACCTCATCAGACCCTGGCCGCGGTGGGAAAAGATTAATGCATGGAGAGTGGGCTGGAGGAGGGGGGGGGGGGGGAGGGGGGCGAGGAGGAGTCTTGTCTTGACCGGATAAGTGGCGCTAATGCAATACCTATTCTTAAAACTGTGTGCCATAACTCACAAGGTTTTGACTGCCTGCCTGGAGTCTTGGGGAGGTCCCGCTTTCCTCTATCTCTCTCTCGGTCTCTCACACACAAGTTGTTACTGGTACATACTTCTCTTGATAGGCGGTGGGTCGCAGAAACCATCAAAAATATCGAACCAGGTCGGTCGAGGTTTGGCGCTGGTCGCTCTCTCTGGTGGAGAAGAGCCAAAAAAGCAAAGAGGAGCAACTGGACCTCCCCAGGAGAGAGGCGAAGAGGGTGGTGCTCGATGAATGGGTTGCTTTCTTCTTGCCTGCTGCTAGCGGCCAAGGCCAGCAGCCAGGGATCGTGGCTTGGGAAAAAGTGTGACGCTGTGCCAATATACGACAGAGCAAAAGGCGGTTGCGTGGTCTGACGCATCATTGCCAAAGTGGTTCTGCATCTGTGTCATGATCAGCGTCCGCCTCTTGCGCCGCCTTTGCTTGCTCGCCCTCCCTTGGGTCCCCAGGCTGGCGTACAAGCCCCCCCCCCCCCCCCCTTCCTTCTTTCTTCCTTGTGTGTGATGGCCAGGCCTATTTGCCCCAGCCCATTGGCCCAGCGTTGCCCCAAATATGCAACAGACCGTTTGCTTTGCTGCCCAAGCCTACTGAGGTCTTTTTGCCCCCCCCCCTGCCAGCTGCAAAAAAAGAAAGCTGCTAGTGTCATGGCGGCGGTCCCAGTTACGAATAGTGACCATTTGGCAACGCCTCTCGTGAATTTTTTAGTGGGATTCTATGTGCCAGTTGCTGCCCAGTTGGCCG
>JARJPP010000594.1:0-38519 GCA_030782485.1 Beauveria brongniartii
GTCCTCACGTACTACCTGCCGTCCATGTATAAGCTGCTCGGCGTCAAGACGCCCGAGAGAAAGCTGCTGCTGACGTTTGCCAACACGATTGTCTCGGGCGCAGGCGCGGTGGCGGGCTCGGCGCTGAATGACAGTGTTGGGCGCCGCAGCAAGCTCTGGGTTGGTAGCATCGTGCTCGCTGGCCTGTTTGGTGGCGTTACGGGCTTCTCGAGCTACTTTGAAGGCGGCAAGACGGATGTGAGCTCGACTATAACTAATGGAGGTATTGCCTTTGTAAGTTTTTTTTTTTTTTTGCGACGGGCTACAGATGATGATTCTGGCTAATAACTGGTAGATCTTTCTCTTTGGCTGTGCCTACTCCTTTATTTACACGCCCCTCACGGCCACGTACTGCGCCGAAGTCTTGTCCACTCCGATGCGAGCCAAGGGAATGGGAATCGTACGTCGTCGTCTTTGCGCTCCCCAGTTCTCCGGCCAAAAAAAAAAAAAAAAAAAAAAGCTGACTGATTGTCTTAGCACGTCATTCTGTCAAATTGTGCCAATCTTTACAATACCTACGTCACTGCCGTTGCCCTCGAGGCCATCGACTTTCGCTACTACTTTGTCTTTGTTGGACTCAATCTCACCTATGCCGCCGTGTGGTATTTCTTGGGTGTCGAGACACGAGGCCGCACGCTAGAGGAGATGGACGACGTCTTTAATGCTAGATTCCCACCTAGAGCAGCCCTGCAAAAGGCCGTCATGGTCAAGCAGAGCAATGGTCACCTGGCGGATGTAAGTGCTGTGGCTGGCCATGTGGAGCGTGCCTAGCAAAAGTGCTATAGCGATTCAGTTTGTCATTGAATGAAACTCATCATTTGTTCTGCCCTTGAGTCAGCAATACATACACATCTCGCGATATTGTTTCGTCTTTCCTTTTCCTCACAGAGTTCGCCTTCGGACCGTTTGGACCCTCCAACGCCGGGCAGAGGTTTCAGCTCGAAAATTCGCAGTGCCTATTTCTTGGCCTTTTTTCAAGAGGCTTATTAGAGTTTTCTTAGTATTATCAAGGCAACCTTATTATTAGTTATCGCTTTCAAGGTTGCTTTTCCAAGGAGCGCCAATGCCTCACGGCTTGGCCAAGGCAGGTTCAGGTGGTCCATATTCCCCGCACACCAAATCGGCTAATGGGCTTACCGATAATAAAGCTGTGCAGTTGCATTGACAAGTTCGAGGGAAAATGATGCGATTATTGACGGCGCATAGTGAACGGTTTTATTGGGTACAAACTAAATTGACAGCTTACGATCTACTGGATTTGAACTTGATCTTCAGTCTGGCCAACTGTTGAGGGGCACCTACTGTTGAGAATCGCCTATTCGTCCACCCATACCAACGCTAGATCATCTCTCTCCAGCTACGGATACGTTCACGAGATAGAAAGGCTGATCAATAATAATAAAGCAAGAGACGAAATGCGTCTCTTTCGCCATGCAAGTCCCCTCAGCCACCGACTGCTCGCATGTTGCATGTGTGATTCCAACTGAAACGCGTTTCAAGCTTCTACAACTGTATAGAAGAACCTTATTCACATCATTCTCTAGCTTCTGCTTCTCAACGGTTAATGTTACGCTCGCGTTCCTCCGTCTGGTGGTGGTGTTTCACACTCTAGTTTGCATGATGGCTTCGCGCACGCCAGAAAGCACTCAGTGAAACCGGGCTCTTGCTTGCCGCGTTTCATCGCCAGCCACCATTTAGTCTCTTTTTTCTTCACCACGCACAACTTTTCCACGACAATCGTTGATCTTATAAATAGTATTCTAGCTTGCCACTGTAAATCGTCGGATCATTGCAGATCTAGTCTAATCAAACTGTTTCACTGTCTAATATTACCTATCCGGCACTCGATCCGAATTCTGTGTCCAGCCACCATGTTACCGCACGCGGTGATGATGGCCGGGTCGGCCATGAGGATGGTACCATATCGAAATCTCATGAATGAAGCCATCAGGGCGCCTCCGACCATAAATGCATTTGGCGTGCAAAACACCAACGATACCGACCCATGCGCAATGATCAGCAAAGCGTTCGAAGCTGTGAGAAACAAGACGTCGCCAGAGCCCATCATTCTTGATTTGCGACCGTCTGTAGGCACAGCATGCCTCAAGTCTGTCCCAGTAGCAGCGGACCGCGACATTGCTCTGCTTGACTACCTGCGTCCCTATATCGAATATCAAAGCACAATCGAGATTCTCAAAACCCCCCCAGAAGAGTATCTACTCTCTGGGGTTGACCTAATTGGCGGATTGAAGGCCATGAAGCAAAAGCTAAAGGGCAACGAGTACGAGACACAATTCGATGTCATGATGGACCTTCAGAGTCTGGTATGCAAGCAAGACAAAGCCCCCGAAACACTGCCCAACTGTTGCTAACAAGTCGTCGAATCAGTTTGTTGCCACTAATGACAACCATTTTGGCTACACGCCGGGCCTGCTTAGCGCATTTCGCCAAGTTCGGGACGGCTTAGATTTAGTATCAGTCTCCAAAGATGGACGAGAAATGCCACAGGTGTTTGCCGCCCAGGACATCCTTACACCAGGAAATGTGACATACACCCCGTCTCCTATTGATACTATAGATGGTCAGGATGTGTACGAATTCTTGGAGAACGATGCTTTGCGAGTTCCGCAAGGCCTTCAGGACCCCGATGCAAAAATCAATAGTCAGTTCAGCTCGGTCCCCAAAAACGCTGCTGGAGCTGCCGGCGACGCACTGTTGTCGGTATTCGACATTCCCGACAACTACACCATTGTGCACAAAAACGGCACGGAGCGGGTGGTGGAAAACTCCATCATCACGCTTCCGACGATTGATCTCTGTGGCATCCGAAACGGCCAGGACTTTCGCGAGAGATTTGAAGTGCCACCAAAGAGGGGACCACCACCACCACCAGAGCAAGAGCCAGAGGAGCCAGAGGAGAACAAGAACAAAGAGCCTGCGCCGCCGCCGCCGCCGTCTAGGCCTGCTCTTCCAGGATATCCGCTTCCACTTGCCAAGCACTCAAACGACATGGTGGCTAGCTATACTCTGAACGATACAGAGTTGCGCGACACTACTGTCATTTCTTTCCTAAGCTTCGTGCCTCTCAACGTTGCTGACCCTACTGGGGCGGACTTTGACATCAACTCGTTTGTTCGCGAGTTTGGCGATGTTTTGGACCGCACGGCCGCGGCGGCCAAGGCCCAAGGTCGCGACAAGCTCATCATCGACATGTCGGCCAACGGCGGCGGCTCATTGGATCTGGCCGACTTTGCCTATACCGCCTTTTTTCCCGGGGCTCCTTTTGACGACTTTGATCGGTACCGGTTGAATGGCGGCCTCGAGCTTACCGGCAAGTTTCTGAGCTACAACGATTCGGTGCAGCTGCTTGTCGGCTTCGAGGGTCTGCCATTCGGGCCCGACAATAGGACCGTCGACGAGCCAGACGCCTTTTTCGAAACTCGGCCTGTCAAGGGCCAGAAGATGACGGCGCCCTTCCACAGAGACCCTACTGCTCGATACCTTGATAACCCGGATGTCTTCCTGCGTGGTTACGAACCAGGCGAGAACCGCACTGCGCGCGAACCGCCGTGGAAGGCGGAGAATATGGTGATCCTGACGGACGGAACATGCGCATCGGCATGTACCATTTTCACGGGGCTAATGGTGCGAAACTTTGGCATCCGCACCATTGCGCTCGGCGGCCGGCCCTTGAACAAACCCATGCAGGCCATTGGCGGTGTCAAGGGATCTCAAGTGCTGCAAAATGGCGAAAACAAGAATCTCGTCACAGCACTGGTCCAAGACGCTCGGCGCGCACGGGGCGGCTGGGAGGTTCTCCAAGACGTTCAACAAACCATCCCCAGCATTCGCGACCCGCCCATCCTGCCTTTCCTCGAAGACCCTGCCAACGGCGGCTCGGTCAACGTGCGAAACGCGTACAGCGGCGATGACCCGGACGGCTTTCCGCTGCACTTCAAGTACGAGGCGGCCAACTGTCGACTGTTTTACACGCGGGACATGGTGCGGGATGTGACCGAGTCGTGGCGGCAGGCGGCCAATATTGCGTTTAGAAACGGCACTTGTGTTTCGGGCTCAACGGCCATTCCAGATGGGCGCATGGGCAGCAAGGTTCTTCCCTTTGATCCGAGCGTGCGCGGCAAAGCCGAGGGGATCCCGCGACCTACTCTGCAAGGTGCTTGTTAAACTTGTAATAGTTGGATAATGTTGGGAATTTGCTGGTTCAAACTGCCAAAGTAACTAATAGATACAGGCCGAGGTGGATTACAATCTTGATTAATCGAAATTAGATAAAAAAAATAATTTCCGCCAATTATGTGGACGTGGCATCATGATAAGTTTGGATGCGAGTCATGCTGTTTCAAATCCGTCCCAGGCCGACCAGCATTTTGGCCATAACTACGGATTACTGGCGGTACAATAACGTCGCCTCATATTCTACACGAAACATGTCAAATTTTGCCATAGTCCGGCTAGCCCACTTCAACATGGGCTTTCGACTTTGTCGATTCTTCACTTGCACGCCGCTGCGCCATATCCCGCCCTCGGCATTCGGCATCTCATTCACTGTCTCCAGAATGCTCTGTACTGGCTTGTCTAGACACAACGCACCATGCCCCCCCCCCCCCCCAATTGGGCAGGCTACAACTATCGAATAATACACCTCGTGGCCTTGATGAAGAAAACGAATTCATGCGGATCTTGCCGAAATTTAGAGTTGTTGAGACGATCCGACAGCACTTCTCGGGCTGGCCAAAGATGGCTTCCCTATTCCCAGATGATTCGCCTACGACTAAGAAGCCGAGTAAAACCTTAATGATCAAGTAAACGGTACCAGACCAGACACCGCCCAGAACAACAACAAAACAAGCTCGGATCATAAATCGTAAATAATGGAGAGAGCGCACAACGAAGCTTGAAAATGCCAAAACTGTGCGCAGCCTCTGACAACAAGAGCATATGCCGCACGAGCAAGGCCGGGAACCCTCCGCGGCCCTACGGCTTGCGAGATCCGGTTGCACCGATTGTGGGGTAATAGTAATACAAGTACGGAGGTCGCTTTTAAAAGTCATGTCTGACTAGGGCACAGGCCACCCTTAGGATACAGGGGGCCTAGCCCACCTAATTTACTAGGCAACCTCCCCTTTTTTCCTTCTTATTACCCCTCTTTTAGTAGTAAGAATAGTTCGCTAGATAGATATCGTGACATAAGCCCTTATAGTTACTCTTAAGGCGCCTTATAGTAATAAGACCTCTATTAAGGTTACTAGCCTAGCTAGAATATTAAGCCGCTAGGTTAACTAAATCTACGCCTATATAATTAAGCGTGGCTTTAACCTAAATCTTTAACCTATTATTATTAAAGATGCCTTTTTTAAAGATGCCTTATAAAGTAACTAGCTAAGTAAATAAACTATAGAAATTAAAGAGATTATCTTAAATAAGATTAAGCTTAATAGGTATAGTAAGGAGAAAACCTATAGTATTTTTACTAGTAAGTTAATTAATACTAGTATCTTTATCTTAAGGCTAACTATATAGTGTATTTTAAGGAAAGTAGGCTTCTAGAAGATAAAGCTAATAAGGAAGCCTAGTCTAATATAGAAGATAAGAACTAAGAGGCTCTAGTAGTGCTAGGAGTAAGAGGATTAGAGCCTAGAGGACTAGAAGAAGGTGATCTAGTCTAATAAGACCTCTATTATTTTCTTCTACTACTAGGGAGGATACTACCTTTAGTGGTAGCTATTAGAGGCCTTCCTTTATAGCTATATCTATAAGTATTAGAAGGGAGCCTCTAAATTTATATTCTAGGGTTATTTTTCTTATAATAAGAAAGGCCCTTATTATTATTAGAAGCTAGAAATAGCCTATAATTACTATATTATAGAGTAAGTAATAGAGGAGTTAAATATTAAGCTAGAGCCTTTAGTAAAGAAGAACTAGGAATTAAATATAGGGATAGACTAGCTAAAGCTTTATAATAAGCCTAGTAAGAAGCCTAAATAGCGCTAAAATTAATATATAGGAAAGTTCTCTTATAACACTAAAGGAGGTATTAACTAGTATATATATTAGATAAAGGTTCTAGTACTAAAGCTTATCCTTTTTACTTAAGCTTATACCGTGGTAAGGCTAGGAACCCTTATATAAGAGGATAAAGCCTTAGTATATAGTTACTATATTTAATAGTGTGTTTATAATGCTTATTAGGTTTAGTGGCTTCTTTAGCTAGGTAATAGCCCTGATCTTAACCTTATTAAGATTACCTGGCTATATTTGAAGAGGGTTACTATAAGGAAAGGCGTGCTAAAGAGCCGCTAGGAAGCTATCGCGGCGTGGTAAGTAGCTTAGCGGGAATTGCCTTAATCACGTATCTAGTTATAGATTAAGCGCCTACCTAGGCACATTAAGACGATTATTAAGCTTAAGGGGGGTAATAAGTATAAAGAAGGAAGGAAGGGGCTCCTCCCCGCCTAATTTGTATGTATGTAGCCCATAGCTAACTAGCAGGGACCCCCTGGTCAGACATGACTTTTGAAAGCGACATCCGTAGCGTGTACATAGGTGCAGACAGATTTATAAGTCATGACTGATCTAGATTGCCCAGTCGCCCCATTTGGCTGTTCAACCAATGGCCATTGCACGCTTGCACGCTTGCACGCTTGCCTTGATAAGTTCTGACTGATGTTTAAAAATTCCCATCCCCAACATGCGTCATCGTCCCGGCCCTGCCGCCGATGGGGGCTGATATATAGGCCCCGAAGTGTGCCCCGCGAAGATCGTTGTTCATTCTCATAATTCCCCTTGATTAGTTCCCCTGATTCGTCCCCCTTGACTATAGCAGACATGGCACCCGTCAAAGAGAGTTCCGTTGATGTGCTCATCATTGGTGCCGGCCCAGCTGGTCTGATGATGGCTGCCTGGATGGCCAAGTGTGGCATCAGCACACGCATCGTCGACAAGCGCAGCACCAAGGTTTTCAACGGCCAGGCCGACGGCCTCCAGTGCCGCACGCTGGAGATTATGGACTCATTAGGCTTTGGCCACCGCGCATGGCGCGAGTCCAACCACGTGCTCGAGTTTTGCATGTGGAATCCCGACGAGGCTGGTCTTCTTCGCCGCAGCGACCGCATGGCCGACACTGTGCCCGGCCTGAGTCGCTTCCAGCAGTCGGTCCTGCAGCAAGGGCGCATCGAGCGCTTCTTCCTCGATGAGATTGAGGCGTGCAGCGATATCCGTGTTGAGCGCGCTGTCATGCCGACACGCCTCGAGATTGACGAAGCCGCCGTCGACGACCCGGAAGCCTACCCGATTACGGTTGCGCTGCGGCATCTGACTGAGGAAGAGGCAACACCCGCACAGGTGGCCTCGGCGACAAAGGACGGCTTATACAGGAGCAACCTGGCAAAGGACGACACGGAAGACCTCCTCGCCGCGTCCAAGCTCAACGAAAAGGCCAACACGGAGGAAGTCGTACGTGCAAAATATGTACTGGGCTCCGACGGCGCGCACTCTTGGACACGAAAGCAGATTGGCCTGGCTCTTGAAGGCGAATCGACAGATTACATCTGGGGCGTGCTCGACATTGTGCCCATTACCGATTTCCCCGACATTCGCATGCGCTGCGCCATTCACTCTGCCAACGCGGGCAGCATCATGATTATCCCGCGCGAGAACAAGCTTGTGCGCGTATACGTGCAGCTGACCAAGACGGCAAAAACCGGCGACGAGGCGGGCAGTCGCGCTGATCGGTCCAACATTAGCCCCGAGTCCATCCTCGCCGAGGCGCAAAAGATTATGGCGCCGTACACGATTTCGTACAAGACGATAGACTGGTGGACGGCGTATCAGATTGGCCAGCGAGTCGGAACGCAGTTTTCGGTGCATGAGCGAGTCTTTCTCGCCGGTGATGCCGTGCATACTCACAGGTAAGTGGGCGACTTGGCGAGTTGACTCGGTAACTAGCTGACTTGTTGCAGCCCCAAAGCCGGTCAGGGTATGAATGTGAGCATGCAGGATAGTAAGTACATGATGGCGCTTATCTGTAATGTGTGGGATCTGACTGTATCATAGCTTTTAATCTTGGATGGAAGATTGCCAGTGTAGTCAAAGGCCAGGCGAACCGATCAATCCTCAAGACGTATCAGTCTGAACGGAGAAAGGTGGCGCAAGACCTGATAGCCTTCGACCACAAATTCTCTCGTCTCTTTTCTGGTCGCCCAGCCAGAGACGAAACCGACACCGAAGGCATCAAAATGTCCGACTTTAAGAGTACACTCGAGGACAACAATTTATTCGTTAGCGGAACCAAGGTCAACTATGGTGCCAGCACCATCGTTGCCATGGCGGGCGATGCGGCGGCCCAGGGAGATGGGACAGACGTCTCAGCCGGTGCTGAAAACGTCCGCCTTGTATCCAAGGAGGACCTCGCGCCCGGGCTCACCGTCGGCATGCGCATCCCCAGCTTCAAGGTTCTCAGCCAGGCCGACGCCCGACCCTGGCATCTCCACGAGCTGCTTCCGAGCAACGGCCGGTGGCGCGTGCTCGTCTTTCCCGGCAACGTGCAGAAGCCCGAGCAGGCCGCGCAGCTCAACGCCGTCGCGCAAGACTTTGACGCGAGCCGTTCCTTTGTCTCTCGCTTCACGCCTGCCGACGGTCCCGTCGATGCCGTGTTTGAGATTTTCGCCGTGCACAAGGCCCAGCGCACCGCCGTGACCATTTTTGACTTTCCGTCCGTCTTTAGACGATTGTCCGAAACCGACGGATACGACTATGATAAGATTTTCGTCGACGACAGCTCGTATCATGAGGAACACGGCGATATTTACAAGGAATGCAGCATTTCCGAGCAAGGCTGCATTGTGGTGTTGCGACCGGACCAACACGTCTCCTACATTGGGCCACTGAATGAGCCCGCCGCTGTAACGCAATTCTTCTCCGGATTCATGATAGAACAAGCCAAATAGCCTAGCCAAATATTGATGAGCAGTACAGCGTAATGGGGCTGATACAGCATGCGCTGGCATTCACGGCGACTAGGCAGATCCTTGAACCCATATTCTCCGCGAGTATTCAAGATGATCGAAGGGACTAAATATTCTTGTGGCCGCATCGACAAGAAAACAAAGTGGTGCTAATCTCAGTTGCGAATCTCAGTTGCCACTATGTGATATCTCAACCGTAGCGTCTTGGTCGCTTAGGCACTGATTCAGGCTGATAAGCGCGTCTGATTCGGTTCAAAGACACCAACACTCAACCGACCACTCGTCACGCCCATCCTCATAAGAATAAGTATTTTTTTTTATTGTTCATCAAAGGATCTAATTCGTACACAAAGACAATTGACGTCTTGTTTTGTTTTTCCTGTTACAAAGCCTAGCGCGGCCGGATCGCGTATCTCGAGCACCCGGATGGCCCCGCGCCATCAGGGTGGCCGTTGACGGGCCGCGCACTGTGACGACGCAAATAGACATCAGTCTCAGCAATAAATAAGGCCATCAGGGTTGTCGGGTGGAATCTTATATAATAAAGCAGCTTGCAGACGCGTGAGATTCTCGCACCGCTGGAAGACTGAAACCTCCGGACCTCTTTAAATCAAGCTAGCCCATACAAGGCCGAACCTGCTTTGAAAATGACTGAACAGGTCATCTACGATGTTATCATTATTGGAGGCGGCGTATGTGGCCTCGCTATGGCGGCCAGACTTCGAGAGCAGACGCCGTCGGCACTCTTTACCGATGAGGAGCACCGCCGATTTCGATGGATTGGGAAACACGGCAACAGAGTCTCGCTGAAAAAAACAAAGAGCGGCAAAATCAAGACTCGCCAATCCAGAACGGGAGCTGGATACAACATGATGGTGCTAGATTCCACTTCTGACCAGTGGCTGGCACGTTGGCACTATCTTTTCCACACGTACGAGATTTCGCACCTTCGAAGCCCGATGCTCTGGCACGCCGATCCCTTTGACCGCGATTCACTGCTAGCTTATACATACGAAAACAATCGCGAGGACGAATTGGTCGAGATTCGAAACTGTGTCGGAAAAGAAGTCAGCAAGCATGGCCACAAGAAAGCAGCAGCTAGCCGTCACTGTGGTGGCAAGTATGTAAAGGCCTCGCAAACGTACCGACATGCCTGCTAACTCACATCAGGCAAGCAGCCCGTGTCGCCATCAATATGCGAGACAAGAACGACTACTTTACGCCATCTCGAGGGGTGTTCAAAGATCACTGTGAATCAGTAACGCAGCGCTACGATCTCGAGGCCGGCGTACTACAGAAAGAGGCTGTCCAGGACTTGGACTTTGGATATGTGGAAGCTTTCCCCGACGAGACAGAGAAGCTCTTCACTGTGCAGACAAACAAGGGGACTCACTACGCGCGAACAGTCGTAATGGCGGTCGGGGCTGCCAACGTTGCCCAGGTGCCGTCTATTCCATCCATGACCAGCATAAACAAACGCCAACCCCCGCAAGTCTGCCACAGCATACAGGTCAAGGAGTTTCCAGACCCGTATCTGAAAAGCCGCATCAAGGCCAAGAAGCAGACTCACATCGCTGTCGTTGGCGGTGGCCTGACGTCTGCCCAGCTTACAGACCTTGCCATCCGCCGAGGCGTCACAAAGATCTGGCACATTATGCGGGGGCCGTGTCGCGTGAAGCTGTTTGACCTCGGTCTGGAATGGATGGGCAAGTACAAAAACACCGAACAGGCTCGCTTCTGGCTGGCCGACTCGGACGAGGAGCGCTTGGAAATCATCAAGACGGCGCGCGGAGGCGGCAGTCTCACCCCCATCTACAACAAAATTATCAAAAAGCACGTCGCTGCCGGCAAGGTCAGTCTCATCACCAGCACAACCATTGTCGATGCGCGTTTCGAGCAACGCCAAGGCGAAGACGGCGGCAAGTGGCATATAGTAACAAATCCGCCCGTGGACCTGCCGCCAATGGACTTTATGTACTTTGCCACCGGCATCCAGACGGATTTCACGTCGTTGCCGTATATGCAGACGATTCTGCGCAAGCATCCCGTCCCGGGCTTTGGCGGGTTCCCGTGTCTCAACGACGACTTGGCGTGGAGCGACGACGTGCCGCTGTTCATGGTAGGCAGGCTGGCGGCGCTGCGCCTCGGCCCGGGAGCGGCGAATATCGGCGGCGCCATGGTCGGCGCGGAGCGAGTCTCGTGGGCGATTGAGGATATACTGCGCCGCCGCGCATCGCAGCCAGAGACGGAGGAGAGTGGCGGCAGCGCTACTACCATGGAGGAGTATCTCAAGGGCCACACCAACATGTATAGCACTTTGGCGTGTGAGTAGCCAAAAGAAAGAAAAAGATGTAGTCCAATAAATCCCAATCATGGTGGATAATTAGGTGTTTTTGGAATTATGTGTGTATAAATATCGCTGCTGCAAGTAATAAAAAGACACGAGATCAAGACGCTTTGACTCTAGCGGAGGCCCCATGGACCCACGAACTATTCAATGCTTTGCGGCCGCCGTAATTCGATTGAGCGGAGGCTCGGCAATTAAGAGGATGTAATTTGTGTCCTAGTATGTTTCCCCGCAAGTGTCGGCATCGGGGGGCGACAAGTTGATGTATCGATATGGCTGTCCCCGGCTTAGCAACACCAGGTTTTGGACCCAGCAAAAGCTGGCAGTATCAACTCACAAGACTACGATCCTTAACTGCTTACTTGCATCATTCTGCCAGGTTGTTTCTGCTCTCGAGAGATTTTTTGGATCAAAGGCGAACCTCATTATATATTAGGAGCTGCAATCGCCAGACGACGACAACTTTCTTCAGCTCAGGATCTAGGTGGGGCCGGAAACCTGTGAGGGAACTGCAAATAATCTGACGAATTAATACAATGTCCTAGAAGAAAGCCGTCATCTCAACTATTTTATCATGTTGGTATTTGAACTCTGCATTCTAATTCTACAAAATAATCAGCCGAGGCACAGGCTCAAGAACTCGCAAGCTTCTACTATTATGTACTAGTGCTGCAACAGCATGGTCAAGGAGCGAGGACATCTAGAAACCGTGTGAGCATAGAGGCGATGGAATCTTCAGTGTGCTCGAAGAACAAAGTCCCCAGCTCTTGACGAGCTGACCAGAGCGTTGATTGGAGATGACCTTGGGGTATAAGAGTCTCTTGCTGGCAATAGTATCGAGTACGGATACGCTTTCTTGAATTACAGTGAGACACAAGCTGAACACTTGGTTATTATATATATTAAGGAGCCGAGTCCCTGCGTTTCGCAGATTCGTCTTCCTGCAGCTCGTTGTGAATAGTTGACTACCCCTCAAGAATATACCAAAATGAACTTGATGATTGCCGCAGTCCTCGGCGGACTCATTGCAGTCGTCTCGGCCAGCCCTGCAGCGTCCGTGCCGGCTCTCAGGAACCGTGTAATCAAGCACAACGATTTTTCGTGTCAGCCCAGCGCCAACCACCCTAACCCTGTCGTTCTCCTGCACGGCCTTGGCGCTACGTGGTACGAGGACATTAACCTACTCGAGCTGTGGCTGCAGAACAAAGGCTTCTGCACCTTTTCCCTAACCTACGGCGCCTACGACGGCTTCCCGTTTGTCGGCGGCCTCAGGCCCATTGACGAGTCCTCGCATCAGATTGCCGCCCTGATCAATGAGGTGCACGCCAAGACAAACGCCAGCAAGATTGACCTGGTCGGCCACTCCGAAGGCGGCTTCCAGGCGCTCTATGTGCCCAAGTTCCGAGAGGGCATCGCAGCGCTCGTCGAGAACATCGTCGCGATTGCGCCGCCGACGCACGGCACGACCTTTGCGCACTTGTGGACGCTGGCGCAGCTGTTTGGCAAGGACGCGCCGCGCAAAGACGTTGGCGCCGTGTTGGAAAAGCTGGGCTGCGCACCATGCAACGAGATTTCGGTCGGCGGGGCTAGCATCGCCAAGCTAAACGACGGCAAGCCGATTATGCAAGCCGGCAACAAGGTCACCATCATCACGTCCAAGTTTGACGAGCTCGTCACCCCCACGGATACGGCGTTTGTTCGGGAAGACGGCGTCGTCAACATTTACGTTCAGGAGTACTGCCCGTTTGACCCAGTCGGACACATTGGCGAGGCTTACGACCAGAATGTCTGGAACCTGCTTCTCAATTCGCTCGAGAATCAAGTGGGCCGCAAATTTTTCTGTGTTGCTGGTCTGCCGGGAAAATAAGAATAAGCAGCTGGTCCGAGCTCAGATGCGGTGTAATAATACGGAGTATAGGCTGTATAGCCACTGTGTATACTCCGTAGTTGCTGTATATAGTTAGTTCGGTAATACTATACGTTAGCTAGGTTATGGCTATAACTCAAAACGTTAGCATAGTTGCTTTTAATTGAAGGGTTGGAAGCCTTGATGCCAAGAACATTTTATTACCTGTACCATGCAGATGGCAGCAATTAGCCACAATTGGGCTTTGGAGGGATGGCCGACAAGGCAACGGCGCGATATTTACATGAATCAGTGGGTAGCCAACTGCCTTATTCAGTAGCATTGCTAGTGGTACCATCACGCTTACATCACGCATAGTACGAGTAGTTGCCCTGGATAATATATCCACCGTGCGGGATGGCCATCGAGTCGCAGTTACGGATACATTGAATCGGAATAGCTCCCCGTTGAAAGGAACTTGGTAAAGATTTCGCTGAATTGGCGGAATGAATTCAGGAGACGGCTAACTATAAAATGAGGCTCTGGGGCCGTCTTCTTTTTACACGTCACTCATCCACCGCTTCTTACTGTCCTTGTCCTGTTCTTGTTCAATTGTCGCCATCATGAAGTTTTCCGGAGTAGCATTGGCTGCACTAGCCTCACTCGTGTCCGGCACCGAGTGCAAGGGCAGCTGCAGCAGCACCAGCAGCAGTCGCAGCGGCGGCAGCAGCACCAGCAACAACACGCTCACCGTCGACAGGGCGCCCGACTTTGTGCGTCCGTATGTGCTGCCGCGTTTCCACGGCAAGGCCGTCATGCTCACCAAGACGCAAACCATTACCTTTTCCATCACGGCCAACTCTTCCGGCGGCGCCTTTACCCTGGTGCAGCACAACGGCAAGGTGACCAACTGGTTGAACGCGCGCCCGCACGTGCACAAGACGTACCACGAGCACTTCTACTGCTCCCGCGGCCGCGTCGAGCTCTGGACAAAGGAAAACACGACGAGCGGCGAGGAAGAGGCCCGCGTCGCCAGCTTTGGCGACTACGGCAACGTCCCGCCCGGCGTGATCCACACTTTCCAGCTCATCGACCCTGACTCGCAGCTGACGCACGCCTTCCACCCCGCGGGCTTCGAGAAGCTGTTCGACGACGTGTCGGGCGGCCAGTTTGCGTCGGGCGTGCACGCTCCCTACGTGCCGGATCCCGTCGACGAGCAGCCGTACGGGCCCATGACGCCCGAGCTGCACGCGCTGTTTGAGCCGCTGGATCTCTTTGCCGTGCCCGAGCAGCAGTACATTCCGCGCCGCGACTTTGTCAACGGCACCGCGAGCTCCGAGGGCCTCAACTGGCACAACGGCACCAACGAGCTGCCCGCCGACAACACGAAGCCGTACTTTGTCGCAAACAACTACGGCCCCAAGTTCCTCAACACGGACAAGGGCTACAAGGTCATTCAGCCCATTTCAACCACCGACAACTCGCACAACCACAACTTTACCATGGGCACCATCATCATGTCCCCGAAGCGCGACAATGAGACCGAGGAGCACGTTACCCTGCCCCACCACCTCGGTATCCAGATGGACGACGGCCAGCTCGTGCTCTCTGTTGACGGCTACAAGAAGACATATCTCCTGCAGGGCGATGTTGCCTTTATCCCCGCCGGCACGCCCTTTAGCTACCACGCTACGGTGCCCTTTACCAAGTTCCTGTACCTCAATGCAGGCCCGCACGGTCTCGAGTACGAGCTGCTGAATCGCAGTGTCTCGTGGGGCTTCCCCTCTTACCCCGTCGATGCGGGCTTCAAGGCCGTCCCTTAGAAAAATTATCTCATCGGCATAATCCAAGTTGGTAGATGGGAGAACGGGTTTTAATGTACATAGATGCATATTTTTAACGAAAGAGTGTAAAAATATCGGAGCATATTTTTACAAGGGTCAAGTGGAGTAGCGGGGAATACAGGAGTTTTGAGAAAATGACACCAAGAAATAGAATTGATCGATTTTGGCCCCCACTACAAGTAACGGCGAGATTGTATCCATGCGGCATTGGCATGTCTAGCTGTACTCAGTATGGAGTACTCCGTAACTACTGAGTAGTATTCCCTCACTAGGCCGTAAATAAGAAATGTTTACATGATTCTTACGTGATGAAGAACGTCGAGGGCTTTGGAGCGTGGGGACCCGCGATACTGGGAAAAAAAGAGTTCAGATGATATATACGTGATAAAAAACGGTCCAGACTCATCAAGAGACATGCTCAGCGGATCGACTCATGCTGCCATCTAGACCGGCAAGTGGCCTGAGCGATGTGGGACCTACAGTACGTATAGGGTGTCTTGGGGCGATACTTGGTAGGCAAACGCGTGCTAATTTGTGGCTGCTGCGTGAGGCATCAATTTCACTGATGAGGTTTTCATTATGGGACATGCTTTTTGCAGCGATACAATCATTTCATTGCCATAACTGCGGCAAAGTCTCTATTCCTGCATGCATTTTCTAGCTATAATTTGCGTTTGTGCTAGGTGCAACAAGGATTTGCATCACCCAGCCTAGGTCGGATGGTAGTATTTTGCTCCGAGTCATGCTTGACACAATAAGCGACAGGCGTGGCCAGCTGTGAGAGCCAAGGGCGATGGGTTAACCACTCGACCACAGAGACCACAAAAGATCTAGCAATGGCAGCTGACGCGCCCAACATCCCCATCATCCACTATACGCCCTGTGTCTCTTGCGGGCACCTGGGCACATGCCCATTCTTTCAAGTAGATGGCTCAGCGGCACAAGGCAGGTATGCATCTGGCGTCGGTAGTGGCTGCAAACGGAGCTTGGAGCTCGGCAAGCTGTTGCCTATCGGCCGCATTGCCGCTTGCCTAGTAAGTAATAGTAGGTAAGAGTTGTTGGTTGCCTAGCGAGCTTGACTGGCGACAGCTGAGCGCCTTGCTCAGCGGAAAGTCGGCCTTTCCTGGCTCCTGTTGGTAGATGATGACTCCGGATGTGCTGCCAGCTGCCAGCGTAGGTACGTCGATGGTGGCTGATGTCAGGGCACGAGCTGGCTGATGCTTGCTCGTCTCGCCATGCAAACGTGGACACGCTCTAGAGGTTGGCAGAGGTCTGATGTCTTTGGAGATGACTGCGCTTTACACTTGAACTTTTCATGTATCATGGCGTGATTTCAGTGACTGTAAATAACGATATGCTGGCGCGCTGTGGTACGTACCTCTTTCTGCGTTTCTTTGCCAGCTGGCAGCCGTAGCGAGTGCTCATATGGAAAAGGAAGGAACAGCGTTGGGTAGCATAAAACTCGTTTCTCGCGGTCCCCTTTCTGAATTTTCTTTTCTCTCTTCTTCGTTACCTTCTTGTAAATGATAATTCCGACGGAGGACACACCCGTCCTATGATGTATCGACGCTCAAGAGGTCGACATGAGGGTGACTTTCTTCAAGGCCCTGCGTGAGGCATACTAACCCCTTGAGGTGTCACTGGTCCGCTAAGTACCGCGGGATAATTTTTGTTTTCTTTGTCCCTGGTATTACACTGCCTCCAGGTGGCGATTTTTTTCTTTTTTTCTTTTGTCCCCGGTATTGCACTTCACCAGGGGCAAAATCCTTTCCTTTTCATTCTGCTTCGGAGCTATACGCTGCGACAGGAAGAAGACGATCAGCGAGCACTTTTCTTCCTGGTGGACTCAAAGGCCCTTGGTCATGACATGGTTCGTCTCTCGCCGTCCCCTTTCTGAATTTTCTTTTCTCTCTTCTTCGTTGACCTTCTTGTAGATGATGATACCTACACCCGTCCTATGATGTATCGACGCTCAAGACGTTTCGTACTGGTGTTCTCGAAGCCTTTGGTCACGCCAAGACTCGTCTCTCGCCCTCCCATTTTGGAGTTTCTTTTCTCTTTTCTTCACCGTGAAAATTCGATTGGCCGTCTGCGCTTGACCTCGTCGTCCTAGTATCGAAGCTCAAGAGGTCAGCACGGAAGTGGTGAGCATCAGCGAACTGGACTTGATGGGTCGGCTGGAAGGAAGCCGACCCACGGCAAACGAGACAAGAAAGGAGCCTTTGGGAGGTTGGGATGGGCCTTTTTATATTCATGCGAGAGAATCAGAGTTTTTTGTAATCAGCATTCGTGGCGGCCTCACGCCAATCATAGGATAGAACGTGGCCAGAATGGTGATGCTGATGGCGCCGCCTTTGCCCGCCGTAACTAGAGATTAAAGTTTTTGGCCTATAAAAATCTCGAGTCTCGAGTCCCTGGACTGTCTTGCCGTCAGATGATGGGATCCTAATTAAACTCAAATCTTGTTAAATGACAGTACCATTGCTTGCCAGCGCCCGTTTGCTCCCATCCACCTCTACGTGATCCAGGTCCAATTTTCCCTTTCCTACACAACACTGCGAGCATGGCTACTGGTTGGTTCCCCCGCTGTTGTCTTGGCGTCGGCAAAGTACCCCGCGATGAGGCAACCAAAAAGAGCAATTCATTTGGCTTCTCTGCGACACGTCGCTGAATTTCAAAATATACATAATTCCAGTAATGTAGTCATAATAAATTCTCAGGCTAGCATCAGCGCATATAGCCAGTCCTTTCCATTTCGCCACATTTAGCAGTAAAGTGAAGAGCTTTGCGTGTACTGTAGCTCCACATCTGTAGACGCTTTCTTCGCACTTCACCCACCAAGCCAAGAAAAAAAAATTATAAACCTCATCCAGTCACAGCAGTTTTCCATCTCGTCTCACGCCACCCCGAAAAGCCAGGGAAAAACAAAGACATATAGACCTATCGAATCCCAGCAATTTGTCAACCTCGACCTCGTCAATTCGTCTCGAGTTACCAATCCCCGATACAATAAAACACCACAACATTCCCTTGTCCGAATTGAGCGTACCAACATGGCTTCGCCGTACGACAGCTACCAAACCTCCCTCACAGGGCGATACTGCAGCCCCGCCATGTCGCAGCTGTTCAGCCAGCGATCCCGGCACTCGACATGGCGAAAGCTCTGGCTTGGCCTTGCCGAGAGCGAAAGGGAGCTCGGCATCGACACCATTACCCCCGAGGCCCTCGAGCAGATGAAGGCCAATCTGACCGTCACTGACCAAGACTTTGAGGTGGCCCGCGTAGAAGAAAAGATTCGAAGACATGTAAGTTTATTTCACTACCAATGTGTTGGCTTGTTCCATGTGCTGTACTGACGAGTCATAGGATGTCATGGCTGTAAGACGACGTTCAACTCGACCATGTCCACGAGTCGTGTGGTGCTAACGAATCATAGCATGTCCACGCTTTCGGTATCGCGGCCCCTGCGGCGGCCGGCATCATTCACTATGGTACGTTTGACTTGCGGCCCTACTCTCGAGCATGCCGCTAATGTACAAGATAGGTGCTACTAGCTGCTACGTCACTGACAATGCAGAGCTCATCCTCATGAAGGATGCGCTCGACCTCCTCACAAAGAAGCTCGCCAAGGTCATTTCCAACCTGGCCGCCTTTGCCCTCAAATGGAAGGGTAAGTAATACTACAGTTCTACAACTCCCCGCGCCGAAATCCGCAAGCCAACATTTTTTTTTTTTTTTCGCTAGCCCAACCAACCCTCGCCTACACTCATCTGCAGGCCGCCCAGCTCATCACCGTCGGCAAGCGCGCCGCCCAGTGGGCGCAGGACCTGATGCTCGACCTGCACAGCATCGAGCAGGCCCGCGACGAGCTCAAGTTCCGCGGCGCCCAGGGCACCACCGGCACGCAAGCGTCCTTTCTCGAGGTCTTCCACGGCGACTCTGCCAAATGCGACGAGCTCAACGAGCTGCTCTGCAAGAAATTCGGCTTCTCCAGCTGCTACGACGTGTCCACGCAGACGTACACGCGCAAGGTCGACCTGCTCGTTGCCAACGCCGTTGCGGGTCTGGGTTCGTCTGCCCAGAAAATTACCGGCGACATCCGTCACCTGGCGCACTGGAAGGAGATTGAGGAGCCGTTTGAGAGCTCGCAGATTGGCTCCTCGGCCATGGCGTACAAGCGCAACCCGATGCGCTCCGAGCGCGTGTACTCGCTCTCGCGCGAGCTCCTCAGCAAGCCCGCCAGCTTCCAGGCCACGCACGCCGACCAGTGGATGGAGCGCACGCTCGATGATTCCGCCGTCCGCCGCATCGACATTCCCGAGACGTTTCTGCTGGCCGACGCCATCCTCATCGGGCTCGACAACATCACCGACGGGCTCATCGTGTATCCTCAGCGCATCGCCGCGCACATTCAGGCCGAGCTGCCGTTTATGATCACCGAGACCATCATCATGCGCCTCTGCGCCACGGGCGTGTCGCGTCAAGAGGCCCACGAGCAGATCCGTGTGCTCTCGCACCAGGCCAGCGCTGTGGTCAAGAACGAGGGTAAGCCCAACGACCTTGTTGACCGTATCAAGAGCTCCGACTTTTTTCAGCCCATCTGGGGCGAGCTCGATGGCATGCTCAAGGCTGAGCTATATACCGGTCGCAGTGCTGAGATTGTTGACAAGTACTGCGGTCCTGGCGGGTCTGTGGAAAAGGCCTTGGCTCCGTATCGCGAATATATCAAGGGCGCGGCTACTACCGAGCTCAGTGTCTAGTCTACCTCTTGTGATCTTGTTCAAAATAATATACCAATTTCGTACAGGTGCACTTGCTGAATCCTTGATTTCTCAACTTTTGCCCATGTCTTTATTCAAGGCTTTGAAAAGGAAGTTTACCATGTCTCCATTTAAGGCTTTGAAAAGAAAGTTTAGTAAAAATTCATGTAAAAATTCATGCTGTGTAATGCTCATGCTAAACAAGACGCTAAAACAACCAATTAAGCACCTTTCTCGACCTCGACCGCCACGCAGGCCCAGAATACTCATCCTCCTCGTCCAATTCGGGACTGTACACGTCCGTCTCAAGGTCCATGTCCTCGGCCTTGACGAATTTGGTGCGCTTCAAAAGCTTCCACGCTAAAAACATGAAGAGCATGACGGGCAGCTCCACATATAAACTGACAAAGTCGACAGCGTGGAAGCCATCTTTAAATGAGCTCCAACCCTGCACCAGCACGAGAAAGCTGTTGAGAATCACGGAGCACCAGGGCCCCCACGGATACGTCCAGTTTTTAAAAGGCAAAAGGTGAGTTTTGCCTTGGGCCTCGAGGCCGCTGCGGAAACGGATCGAGGCGATGCCAATCGAGATCCAGCTGAGTTGGTTCGACACACCGACAATACTGCAAAAAAAAAAAAAATTTTAGTCGAGTGTCACACGATGCTTGTTTATCCGAATTTTCACTTACTTTTGCAGCCAGGCCCAGAGCTGGCCGGCGCCAATGAAGCTGGAGCCAAAACATAGCCCAGCGATAAAACTGGTGGCCAGCACCGAGACCCACGGCACCTGGCCCTTGTTCAGACGGGCAAAGACGCGGGGCGCGTGGCCCTGCATCGCCAGAGTGTACAGCAGACGAGACCCCGCGAACAAGGCGTGATTGCCGGCCGACAAGACACTCGTGATGACGACGCCATTGATGATGCTGCCCGCGACTTGTGCGCCCGCCATCTGGAACACGAGGGTAAAAGGCGATGTGCGCGAGTCTTTATTCTTGAGGCCGTCGCTGGTATACGGCACGTTGAGCCCGATGAGCAGAATCGAGAGAATGTAAAAGAGCAGGATGCGCCAAAACACGTTCTTGACGACGCGCGGCATGTTCTTGCTCGGGTTCTTGGTCTCGCCCGCCGTAATGGCAATGGACTCTGTGCCGCCATACGCAAAGCTCGCCGTGACAAACACGGACGCGAAGCCGCCGATGCCGCCGACAAAGGGCGCGCCGGGCAGATGCCAGTTCTCGCCGCCAATGTAGTGGTGCGCCGTGTTGCCGCCGGCGTTGACGGCGATGCCGACAAAGATGAAGGCGATGATGGTGATTATCTTGAGCAGCGACAGCCAGTACTCGAGCTCGCCGTAGGCGCGTACCGTGATGACGTTGGCGGCGATGAGCACCACCCAGAAGATGAGGCTAAAGGCGACGCCGGGGAAGTTGGTGTGCCAGTAGTCGAGCAGGAGCTGCAGGGCGACGAGGTCCGAGGCGGTGGAGACGGCATCGTTGAACCAGTAGTTCCAGGTGAGGGCGAATCCGAAAGCGTCGTCGACGAAGCGGCTGTTGACGTAGTGTAAGTTGAAATGGTCTTTTTTTTTTCTTTTTTCTTTTTTTTTTTTTTTTGGTAGATTTTGTATTTTCTTGGCAAGCATAATTCAAGGGCGGGACTACAACTCGTTCTTACCTCGCAAATGTGCAAAAACTACCAGCGACCGGTATAAACGCCGACATCTCGCCCAGCGACAGCATCGTGACAAAGACAATGGCGCCGACAATGGCGTAGCAGATGAGCATCGAGGCCGGCCCGCCCGTAGCCAGCGACTTTCCGGTGCCGAGAAACAGACCGGTGCCAATGGTGCCGCCAATGGCAATCATCTGGACCTGCCGCGCAGACAGGGCGCGCCTCAGCCTGTCCTGCTGGATGTGGCCTTCGGCGATGGAGGAGCCACCCTCGTGGGGGAAGCGCTCAATGTCGGCGTCGGGGCCATGTTTGCCACCGTCGTCCTTTTCGGCCGGCGGCGAGTCGGCGCTGGTAGTGGTAAAGGACTTCATCGTTTTTTTTCTTTTCTTTTTGGGTGACGACCCCGTGTTTTTTGCAAACCCTGGGGAGAGAGTTGGGTGGTAGTGGTGGTGGTGACGATGATGGGTGGAGGCGGGGTGCCGGAGGGGAGCGGCCGGGGCGATAAAGTACCTTTGTCGTTGTACGCAGCCTGACTGAGAAAAGAATGTGCAAAAGTCGGCCACAAGACGAGAAAAAAAAAGACAGAAATGGCAAAAGGTAACGCGAGGTTCTAGATGAAAAGAAGAAAGGGATCGGCCCTCCCAAGCCAAGCCAGCTAGAGCTAATAAGAATAAGAATGCCAGCCAGTGCCTGTTTTGACGACCAGACGGACGGTTCGGCCGCGACCGATGCGGAGAGAGACGAGGGCCAACCAGCAGTTTTCAAGCGGGGACCTGGGTGGGCAAAGGTGGAAAGGTGACCGATGGCGTGCTCGCAGAAATTGCAAGGCACTCGCACTCTCACGCTTTCTAGTTCCAATAAATACGGTTCCTTAAAATGGCGACATTTGTAAAATATTAACTATTCTTGCATGATTCATTCAGGCCCTTGTCTGAAAATATTAACATACGGAACACACGAAAACATGCCATTTCATCCCCATATGGTAACATTTGGGCACCAGAGTGGAAAAGGCTTTCCGGCCCTCCTCCGTCTGTCCTTGGGTGTGTTTCCGCTTTAAGCTTATTTCTGTCCGGCTAATGCCAAACCGTAAAACAATGGTTGCAAATCGCGTAATGGGTAGTTAATACGTAATTGAGGTATGTCTCATAATGACGCCTCGTAACAGCAATTCTTGCGATTTCTTCATCCCTTCCCCCCTCCCCCCCCCCCACGTGGTGAATAGTCTGCGCCAAAACAGCCCCCCCGAAACTGAATCCCGAATCCGGTGGCCAGCGCCGCTCTCCATAATTACCCGTCGGCCCCCTACCATGCTTTATAAGCGCAAACATGACGATTTCTTTGCAACTCTTACCTACAAAGTGGCAATTTGTGCTTTTCCAGAGACGAAGTCGATATCGGACTAGAGACACTTTTCTTAGATAATTGCTACATCATTTTCATCATGAGAGAGGACTGGTATGCATCACGTAGCTAGTCACGGACGCGGCCCGGAGTCTAGTCTCCGTTCTGGTCGCCGGCCCAGTGTCGTTGTAAAAGCCAAAGCTCTTGACAAGAGCGCATTTGTTGTATATCATTGACCGTGACGCTCTGAATCTTGCGTGCCCCATTTGTAGATTGGTAAAAATAATTCGTCTCATTTTGAAAAGTTTTAACGAGGGCCTGCTGGGACAACTTACTCACTGCGTGCGTCAAGCGGCGATGATATTCTTGCTCGTGGGCGCAAGATGATTCGCTTTCCGCAACTACACGGTCGTAGCATTTATTGCAGGACTGGCTGCAGTCGCGTTACTTGCAATATGCGCTTTTCGCAAGAAAAGCGTCAACGAGATTGTACCTTGTCTGTCCCCGTCAAGTGACTCCCCAGGTAGCGCTATGGTACGCCACTGGATCAACGACAATGTACTGACACACAATTTTGAGGCCACCACAAATTTGCTGACATATTATACAAGGCAAACAATAATACCTTGTACCTCAACTTCTAGAGTACATAGACTTGTCATCTGCCCTCATCAACTGCAATGGGCAAGAAAACGTGCACCCATCGCGACGGCATCGTTCAAGACGCGTGTTACCCTGCAGTTCAATTACCCGCCAAAACGCGCCACCCATCGTCAGCCAGGATCCCTGCCAAGGGTGTGGAATCATCCCCGGCGCCCTGTTTGTCTTGTTACAAGCTTTTCGACGTCGCCCGCTGACCATCTCAAATAGAAACGGCCCTGCCTTTTACTGCGTTTAAGGAAGCTAGTTCTCAGATTACGTTTGTCGCCGAAAATGGGCGTGTAACGCAATGCAACGCTATGCCAAATCATTATGCTTCACCAGGTGACATGTACAAGAGGGAACACAGATGCACAACTTCGCCATGCCAAATGTCGACGTGATGATTAAGTAACATTGACCCATGTTGATAGCCAAGTCTATATGAATGTTTGTAAGAGAAGAAAACCCCAAACTCGGAAAAGAAAACGCTCATTCTTCTTCCTGGATTGGCCACCAACTTGTACGCAAACAATATTTGAAAGGAAAAAAAAAAAAAAAAAAAAGAGCGAAAAGAAGAACAAAAAGTTCGTGGTAGCCAAACCATGCAAAGTAATGCATACCGTCAAACGCCTCGCCGAATTAAAGTACAGATGCTATGATTAACATTAAGAGGGTCGCTCTTTTGCGTGTTTGATCAAGTGTGCGTATATGATCAAGACGGCTGGTAGCGCCAGCGCCGAGCGTTATCGTCCACCCACCAACGGGACACAAAAGTCGCTTCCTCCACCCACCTGGAGACATCCTCACCAAAGGCTGCCTCCACCTTTTTCAGAAATTCGGGATACCCAAAATCGAGAATCGGCTGGTCTTCGTGCTTGTCATCCTTGATATTGGTGAAGCGCCACTCAATGTCAGACACAATAGGGATGACGACGCGCCAGTCTGGGTGACGGGCGTCGCGGACCGAAAGCGTTGCCCGGCCTGGGTTCATGACGGTAAACTGCCAGCCGCCCACGTCCGCGGGCTGACCGTGGCTGCGCAAGGGACGAATCAAAGACTGGCCTTCGTAATTCTTCACCAGGTCCTGCGCAGCCTTGGTGTCCGAGTCGCCGAGCGAGCCACTTTCGATGAGAAGGTCGAGAATCGTGGGGAGAATCATGTTGGAGTTGACAACGTCGTTGACATCAATAGGCGGCATGCTGGGGTGTGAGAGGACGAGCGGGACATGAAAGTTGCCCACGTTGGCCTGGTAGTAAGGCGTGACAGCAGCATTTTCGGCAATTGACAGCCCGTGGTCGCCGACGTATACGATGAGAGTCTCGTTGGCAGCGCCAGTCTCTTCGAGAATGTCAAAAATCTGGCCTAGCCAGCGGTCGACAAAGCCGGCGGCGTTGGCGTATCCGGAGAGGTCCTGTAGACCCGAGTCCTCGCTGAGGCTGACGTAGGGCTCACCTTTGGGCAGCGCAAAGGGGTGGTGGGAAGTCGACGTCAGGTGCGTCAGGAAGACGCGCTCATTGTTCTTCTTGGCTGAGGCAAAGGCATCCCTGACGTAGTCTGCAATGGCGTTTTCGGGCATGCCATAGTAGTTGATATCTTCAATCTCTGTCTTGCCAAATTTGGCCTTGTCGGAGCGCAGATATTCAGAGTCGATGAAGCGCTCATCGCTGTAGCCCATGACGGGCATGAGCTTGTCCTGCTTGTCAAAGGTATGGGTTACGGACTGCATGTATAGGGAGTTCCACTTGTACGGCTTGAATCCATCTTTTTGGCGGTCGGATGAGTGATCAATCGCATTGAAAGCGTCAAATATTTGGGCGAGGCAGGGTTGGTAGACGTGGCTGTAGTACTCTTGGTTCATGTCGGCGACCAGAGGAGTAATGCCGCAGAGGGTACCAGGCAAACTCTTGAGCGTGTAGGTACCAGTGGTGTGGCAATTATTAGCGTTGATGCCGCCGCGTCGTGGTCGCTCGGCGTGATCGAATCCATCGTCATAGTCGCCGGTGATGTAGTTGGCGTTGGGAGTTAGGGTAGCCAGACGCTCCCGGGCTGCTTTCGGTAGGGTGCCATTTCCAAAAGATTTTTCAAACTTGTTCCAGATGAGGCCACCCTTTTTGATGGGAAAGACATCCTTGCGTGTGCTCTCAAGCTTGATCAGCATAATATTGCGAATGGAGACATCCTTGATATGGGCGTGGAGAGGCTCGAGAAGAGGATCCTGGAGGTTGGAAATTTTGATGGGGTCCTTGTCAGCGTTGTAATGTTCTCTGTGGTCATGCCAGTCTTCAAATCCGGGGAGCTTGACGTCTTTGGGTAACCAAGGGAAAGGGACAGGCTCGGCCAGAGCTGTCAGGTTGTCAAAGTTGAAGCCTTGACCGTGATAGGTGAGCAGGTTTGAGAGATTTGGCGCGGCGTGAGCAAAGTCCATAAAGGGGACAAGAGGCAGGGTCCAAGACATGAAGGTGACGGACGTCTGGTCAGGACGAGTGGTGTAGGAAACGAGCTGGGCGAGGAGACCAAGGCCGACACAGAGATTAAAGGCGAGACCAAAGAGAGTATTGCGGCGTCGGGGAGGCTGGGCCATTTTGGGCTCAGAGGATGAGTCCAACTCGTCATCGGTATAGCGGTGCTCGAGGGCGTTTTCGGCGTCGTTTTGAGGCACGTTGGAGTAGTGGCCGGCGGAGGGACGGCGGCGATTGCCAGCGATCAACGAGTAGACAAAAGTGAAGGGAAATTTGATCATATCGAGGGCAACGGTTGCGACAATGTAGCAGACATCTTGCAAGAGCCAGCTTGCGAGGAGTATGGCGGTCAGGGTGACGCTGAGGGAGAAGAGGCCGGTAAGTAGAGTGCTCCAGGAAGAGGAATCACCGGCGAGAGCAACATTGCGCCAATGCAGCTCGTTGCCGGCGACGGTGAAGAAGGAGATGTTGATGGATGCGAGGGCAAGGCAGACGAGAACTAGGGTGGAGGCGAGGACGGTGCCGATGAGAGCGGCCCAGGGGCCTTGGGCAAAGAGCATTGCGCGAATGATTATGAGCAAGATGCTGTCTTGGAAAAAAAAGGACGGGCCCCATTGCAGCATGTCGGAGGGCGTGAGGGCATCGAGATGGGCGTCAATGTGGACAGCCTTGGCGGCGACGACGCTGACGGCAGCGAGAGCGAAGACATAGCGACGGTTGGCGAATCGGGCGGCAACGGTGCCGATGAGACGACGCAAGCGGTCCATGACGGAAAGATGAGGTTGTCGAAAGCAGAGATGGGACAAGAGCAGAGGGCGTTTGCTCCCCAAGCTGTCGTAATGGGGCTCTGGGTAGCTGGCGCAAAAACTTGGTAGAAGATGAACTCGCAATCGGCAAACAAGCAATAGGAAAATCCAGAGAAAAAAGGAAGAGGAAAGAAAAACAAAAGAGCCCAGCCTCACTGCTGTTGAAGCAGGAGAGAAGGAAAAAAAGAGAAGAAAAAAAAAAAAAAAAAGAGTGTGTGTGGCCGTCACGATGGTAGGAGCAGAGAGGGGCGTCAGAGAGAGTGGACAATGGAGATCAGAGATGGGGGAACGCCGTGGCTTGGCTGAGTCTTAATATGTAACAAGGCTGGAAGAGCAGCATTACAGGATGTCAACGAGGCGCTAAAGTGACTACAGACTCCATAAATTTAAAGCTCTTTGATCAAGGGCAGGGGGAGGGAGGAGAATATGGAGTGATACAGGTTCCATTAGGGGCTCGGAATGATGCTCAAAGGCTGCACGGCATGATGGAATTGTTTTTTGAAGCCAGGTCCGTGCTCGGAGCATCTGCACTGCACTTTTGTACAGAGGCTGCAACTTGCCGCTTCCAGCACGCTTTTCTGAGGCAAAAAGGCAACTAACCAACTAGTCAGGACAAGGGTCCGTCCCATGTTTTGTGAAGCCCAGTGTCGCGTGACGGGCAAAATATCCAGCCAAAAGCACATCACCTAGCTTTGCCGGGGCAAGGGCGGGGCCGCGCACAAAGGGGTTCTTCTGAGTGGGCCAACAAGTAATAATACGAAGTATTATGGAACGTCTTTTTACTGGTATGCATTTATAAAGATGTGCAACTCGCCACCCGACGGACTGTGTGAAAACGGCTGTCGGTACCTGACTAGTCTGTCTCACGGCTCGCAGACAACTCTGATATAAAGAGACAACTCCAGACCCAATCAACCCAGTCTTTCCAGCTTTTTCTTCTCTTCTCTCATCTTTTTCATTCTTTATTCACCAGCCCCTACCGACACTGACATGCTTATTGCAGGCTGCGATTCCTCTTCTGGACTGGCCTGAAAGGGGCGGGCCACGGCGCCACATTATAGGTGGGGGGAGTAATAAGTGGGCGGCGCCACACCAAAGTACCCCGTTCAATTCTTCTTTCTCCGCTGTCAATGCTACAAATTCTTTTGACTGTCGAAATCTGCAGACAAGTTGACATGATTCTGTCGGTTTTTGAACCGTATTGATTATTGCAAATGCCTGACGAGCAAAAAAAAAAAAAAAAAAAAAAAAAGTCACAGTGATATTCGTGACTTGCTCAGTCGTCGCGTGCTCTCTGCAGCCACGGTCAGCCCTGTGGGGATATTGTTTGTGTCACCAAGTTCCAATACAAGCCAGTCACCAGTCAACACACCAGTCAACACACCAGTCCAACAAAAGAACCTTGAAACTTTTGGCAGAGTCCTTCGCTCCCAAAACTCCGACCCCATAAATTGCCATACGAAGTACGATGGTGCCATCCATCACTATAACAAGTACTGGCACTCCATTGTCCATGGTCCATTGTCCATGGTCCATTGTCACTCATACAATACCATTCAGCCTCATCATCATAGGGCTTACTTTTCTGCACAACATAGTCTCTTTGTCTCTCGTGCCTTGATTTTTCTTTTGCCACCTTATTCATCTCGGATGCCCCCTTTTCAATGCTCGATATTGACCCCCCCATGCACCCCGACATGACCGACTTTGGACAGTACAGCATATTATTGCGCATATTATTGCACCTCTCAGCTTTCAGGCTGGCGCCCGTCTCACCGGCATGCTCCGCTCTCACCCATCAGCCTTGGCTCAACTAGGTAATCACTCGACGACGCCAGCATTAGCTCCCTTTCCCCCTGTCTGTTCTTTTATTTCCCTATTTTCTGGAGATGCGAGTAATGACATCCAAATACGGATTACCTTCAAAGGGAAACCCCAGACCGCAACCCATCGCTTTTTATCCATCTGTATTCTCGGGATTTTGCAAGGATACTCGGTACTTATCTGGAGCCAGTTGCCCCAACATGCCACGACGCCATGCCGTGCCCACTCTTTTGCAGAATCCTTTGCACATATAACCAATTTTTGCCCATCCTGCTGGTTATAAAACACCTCTCAAACTTGCTTGCGAACATCATCACCAAATTCATGCCTGTCCTCTTGTTCCAACACTGCACCGCCATGCTCATCTTATTGTTTCAACGTCATTATTGCCCATGGAAAACATTTAGATCGCCACCCTAGTCTCACCTGTTGCAATCCTCATCCAGTCGCATCAAATTATCGCATCAATTATTCGACAGGGCTTTGCGGCCTATTGCCTCATCACTAGGCCTTGAAACTACCATGCGACAGCAATTTTCCCATTCTTTTTTCTCTTCGATACAACCCTCACTCAGTCTTCTTTCGTTGACCGACGAGAAGCACCGTCCCCACAAAGGCCCCCTCCCCTGACGCCCCTGACGCAGTGACCTGAACCGCAATTACAGATTTTACTGGGTAAATATTTATTTGATAATAATACTGTCTGTTATTTCTGAATTCTGTCAGACTTGCGCGGATTCCTATCCCTGCCTGGAAAGCTAAACGCCATTTTGATTAGCGTCTTTCTTTTTAAGGTTAACCATCATCGGCTTTTTGCAATTTTCCACAATATCAACTGCTTGCCTGAATACTTTCTGCCCGTCGTGCGTTGCTGGCTTCGACACTGGCCTCGTCAATGGTTACAAAGTGCCAGGTAACTATTATGTCACGTTTGAGCCGTAGTTCTGGCAAACTTCCAACATCCGCTATTCGCCTATCGGCACCGCGGCTCCATGCACGCCGCCGGCCTGCGATTCGGCAAAGTCTATACAAAAATGTACGCATTCTACTGCGCTTAAATCCCGCCCACACGATGAGGGTCGCATCATTGTTTGAAATCAACGAATGGAATGTTCATGTCGATGACGCAGAAGCCATCATTATATGGTCAATCAGGTGCTCATGTGCCAAAACGCGATACCAACCGCACCTATCGCCAGAGCGAGCCATGCCAGCTTCTTCGCCGATGTCAGAAAAACCACCATCTCGCCAGCCTGTTGACTCCGCTTACGGTACGCGCTGTCATTCAGACGTGGAAAGGGTACATCTGGTATTTTCTTGCCCAAAAACGCACACAGCGGCTCCCATCCATCGCCCATTGTGTACTCTAGCCGCTGCTCCGCCGGTATCCTCTCTCGAATGTTGCGATAATACTCGTCATAGGTCCTGCGCGCATTGTCCTTGATCCCAGCAATATTTGTCGCATTGAAGAGGCCGTAGTTGACCTTGATCATGGCATCGGCGGCGCGCGACCGCAGCACGTTGCGGATGAGCCACACCGTGAGCCACTGCCGACGCAGAAACATGTGATCCAGCACGCCGGCCTGGTAGCTGGCCCACCAACTCTCAAAGTCTCTCTGCACCACGACGATTTTTGCTTTTGGATACGCCGCAATGAGCTGGTCGGCAAAAGGGCAGGCCAGGTCCGTCACGATGTCGTATGCGTTTCCCCAGAGGGCGTCCCAGTCTTGGCGGGTAAAGCGCGGCCGTGGTCGCGCGTGGGGGATGTCAGGCCATGTAGCTTCCACGGCCTGCTCAATGCCGACCCACGGATTGCCTAGGAGGTCTTCGATGCCGTGGTGTGTCTTGTAGCCGA
This sequence comes from Beauveria brongniartii, assembly GCA_030782485.1. Lineage (NCBI taxonomy): Eukaryota > Fungi > Ascomycota > Sordariomycetes > Hypocreales > Cordycipitaceae > Beauveria > Beauveria brongniartii. Next base: position 30,419 of record JARJPP010000594.1, read on the forward strand.
GTATCCTGTAGGCTTCGGCAAAGGACCTCGTGGCCATGCGGTAAAGAGCCACATGAATCACGAGAAGACCGTCTCCGTCAGCGCCGAATTTTGGTTGCTCCATGGTGCAACATAGAACCCTTGATTCGAGAAAACCAAAGTCAGGGAGGGTAATGACCTGGGTCTTTTTTTTTAGTTGAGACTCATGAAATATGTCTTGTCAGGTCTGCTTACGCCGAGGTATGCCACCTTAATTTGATGTGGTAGTTCGCTTTTCCGAGATTGCCCCGTTCAGGTAACTAGCAACATGATTTGTTGAGACTTTTCGACAAGGTGCCGTCGCTGCTCATCGGTACCTCGATAGGGACATAGCCGCGTCTCAGCTGGCAGTGGCGCAACGTCTACGCTGGCCCCTGATTCACACCAATTTGTTGACTCAAACAAGACGCAAAATTTCGACACAAGACGCTTTATACGTCCCCGATAGTTTGCCTGCTCGGAGAGTTCAGAGTAATTTTTGTGTATTCCCCCTGGCGATCATCGGAAAGCAGAGGCGTATTGTATTTCATGATTGCCGATGGTACATATATGCAGGCCATCCACACAGATCGAGTGGCTGCACCGTACACGGTGTGTGCTATCAAGCGCGCGGCCAAGCGAGCAGCGGCTATCAACTCGTCGTCGTCGGTTGCCCATGTACACTTTGTAGACGTTGATCGGGGTCGCCGGAAATATTGCGAGGATTGGTTTGCTCGTTTGGCAAGATTCTGAAATCAAGTCAGCAAAGCCAACTAACTCGGCTTGCAGTCATGTTGTGAAAAGGTAACAAGCGCAACTGCCTCACGCCTCAGACGAGCTCGGCCTTGAAGTGATGGTCAAGGCAGCCCAACTAGCCATCTGCGTGCCCCGCGATGTGTTGCTAGTCTCATCAAGGCAGCTTGAGTCGGGGTTTGTTTCTTGCTTGCATCGCGACCCCCTCCTCCGGGGTTTCGAGAGAAATACGGCCTTGCCGGAACTTTACTCTACGAGCAATATTGCTACAAGTGCGGCTATGCTAATTCCCGACCTATCCGCGCTCCTATCCTACCCGTTGGAGTGAACGGCGCCAGCTCATGAGTGGTTACCTTGCATTTTAAACTTTACCCCGCAAGGATTGCCTTTCAGCAAGCATTTGCATGTGCATCAGCAAGAGGGCCGAGTCGGTGAATTCATATGCAGAAATGATGGCTTTTGAAACCAAAACTGGTCCGCGCACTTTTAAAAGTCATCAGATGGCTAAGCACGCAGCCTCGGGGCGAGTTTGAGCCCACATTGCGGTCCTGTCTAGTCATCACGCCGTCCGAGCGCAACATCGGGGCAACATCTTCGGCCGCCCTCGGCTAGCAAGCGTAATGTGGCAATGGAGGGGCCTTTTTATTCTTAAAACACATGTATCCAACGGCAATCACCAATCTTGACCCTGTCCCAGCGTCCAAGCCGAATTTATTCCCAGCCGCAAATACAGAACGGTCAACATGGGAAGAGCTCAAGAACACAACCAACACTCCATGGTCTCGGACTGGCCCAAGGCCGATCCAAAGACATGGAACAGCGCCCAGCGTGTCGTCGACCGTTTCAATCTGTATCCCATCCTTCCGCACCAAGCGCCGCCCAAGTTTGAAAAGACGGACAAGATACCGTTTATGCCTGCTTGGTCACAACATCGTTATATCCTCATCCACGCCGCTCTGCCGCTCCTCATCCACCAGGCCTGGGTTTCGCTGACCGGCTGGCCCATGGGCAAAATCGCCGCCGTCATCTTCTACTACACGTCGTACAAACTCATCGCTATACGGGAGGTCAACCTCTTGCGTGGGCTCATCTACAAGCACGGCGTGCTCGACGGCGAGGTGGCCCGCGATGGTATCCCCAACACTGGGACGTGGAAAATCGTTGGCGAGCTGGAAAAGACGACTGGATTCCGCATGGTCATGGCTGTCTTTCTGACCTATAATCCCGACATCTCACCCTTGGCGGCGATTCAAGATACGAGCGCTTACGCGCCCTTCTTGCTCAAGCTCGGCCTCTATGGCGTTATTCTCGACTTTTTCTTCTACACATATCACCGCGCCTGCCACGAACTGCCTAGTCTTTGGAAGTATCATCGAACTCACCATCTTGCGAAACATCCCACTGCCGTACACTCCGGCTTCGCGGATGATGAGCAGGAGATTATTGAAATCTTCATCGTCCCGTTCCTCACGTATTTGACCTTTTGGTCTCTTGGGTTGCGCCTCGGTTTCTATGAGTGGTGGATGTGCTTTGAGTACCTCACATGGGCCGAGGTCTGGGGCCATTGTGGCCTGCGCGTCCATGGTATTGTTCCGTCGCCTATTTCTGCAATCCTCGGGCTGATGGATATGGAACTCGCTCTCGAGGACCACGATCTGCACCATCGCAGAGGATGGAAAAAGAGTTTCAACTATGGCAAGCAGACGCGGGTCTGGGACCGACTGTTTGGCAGTTGTACGGATAGGCTGGAGGCTGACGAGGCCAACATCGACTACGGTCACCACGTACCCATGCCTGTCCTAGGATAGTGTGCCATTGAATGTTGAAATGACGATATCTACTGAACAAAATAACCTACTCACTCTATCAGCGCCTGTACATGATTGCAATGATTCAAGATGTAGTTACGGCTGACGGGCCAAAATTTGACCAGTGACCAGCGGCCGATAACCAGCGGCCAGTGACCAGCGGCCAATAACCAGCGTATGTGGTTGGCAGCGTAATTGGCATGCGTCGCATTTCTGGCCATAGTTTGCGCTGCTTACAAGAAAGACTCTTGTCTTGCAGTGAAATTATTGGCACGATGCTCGTCGGCATAATTCTGGTGGCAAGCTGGAGTGGTTGACTGGCTCTGGCTTCATTGCAATCTTAAAGCGAACACTTGCCCGACATGAGCCCATCAAACATGCATGGTAGACTTGAAGAACAAAAACAGATGCTCAGGTCTCTTGTTCATTTAGTATTATAAGAAAACACCGCAGCTTTCAGAGTGACATGATACAGGAACTGAGCCTGCGTGGACCGAGCATACGCACTTTTGTCAGCCTCACTCCAATCAATTTACACCCAGCTTTTATTGACGAATATAGAGATTTTTAGAGTAGTTTTGCGCCTTTGAAAAGTCAGCTGCAGTATCGCGCCGCAGTTTTCTTGTCATCAAAGTGAGCAAGGGCTTGCTATACCGACGGAGCCTCAATATCATTATTTGCAATGGAAAAGCCTTGGTCGGAGGAAGATGGACGGCCGCGAAGGATTTTACAACTTTTCCCACATTTTCCAAGGGCATGTTGCGCGTCGTATGCTAACACGAGCCATCATTAGCTATAGTTATTGGGTACCTATGCTATGCAAGAATTCTGCATTGAGTCCCAGTCTCACGGCCGAGTCTCAGTTCTCATGCACGCTCTGAACCCACCAGCAGCCGCTATGTGAGTAGCTGGCAGGAGTCGGTCGAAAAACATGTCTTTCTTCTAATAGCAAAACTTGCTACGTGTCACGATGACCAAGGAAGATGCATTGACGTGCAGTGGCAGCCACTAGAGAGCTTTGAACACACCTTTAAATTATTATGCGATATTTTACGAGGCGACAAAGTTTGCGGTAGTTTCAACATGAATGGTACATCAACAAGTAATTACCATTAACTTTTCTTACCACATATTCTCGCACACTAGTCTAGTGCGTGACAATATGTCTTGTTTCTTCAGCTCGAGTGTGACGACCCGACTCCGTTTTGCGTGACAGTAAAGCAGACCGACTTATCAAAGTCGGTGAACCTCGTGTCGTCCCGGTGAGACACGGACTGGGAGATTGTCTCACCTAACGCTATTTGGCTATGCATCTCAACAGCCCAAGTGTCACGTATGCTGCACAAGGCTGGGGTCCATGTGCTGATTTGGCGGGGACACCAGCTGCAACTGGGGTAATCTCGATTCGTTTTCGTAAAACGCCGAATCCGGATCGGCGGTGGGCTCGGGTGATCACTGTGGGCGTGATCCGGGATGATATGATGCGGAATTACCAATGAATAAGCCGCGAGGTGGTCAGCGGAGCATCAACTCTACCACTCCACCATGTGCCGAGCATGTACAGTGTGGGAAGTGTATTGACACCCTCTCTCGCGCAACTACCTCTTGAGCCGTAAGCGGAGGCCCGACAATTCTCTTTCATCGTTGCTGGATACCATAGGCCAAAGACCACAGTACCCTCCTCGTTTGGCCCAGATCATACAGCCTGAAAAGTGAATCAAGATGAATTATCAGCGCATGGCTATTGAGAAGGAAGCGCCCGAAGAAGTCGGCGTCTCAATCAAGTACAATCTGTCCGAGAGCGCCATTTCAGACCAGACGCTGGATTCTTTGCAAATCAGCATCCCGCAGAGTACCATCCTCACATACACTGAGCACAAGGGAAGCCCCAAACTTCGGTCCATCATCGCCGAGGCATCTAATGGATCTCTCACTCCGGACCACGTCCTCATCACCGCAGGTGCCTCGACATCGCTATTCATCATCTTGACGGCTCTACTTGGCGCCGACTCCCATCTCATTGTTACTCGGCCTAATTACACCAGTAGTCTCGAGATACCACGCTCCATCGGATGTGACATTACCTTTGTCGATCTGGAGTTTGAATCGCAATTCTCGCTGGATTTGGAGAAAATTGCTGCTGCCATTCGCCCTGGCATCACCAAACTCATCAGCATCTGCTCACCAAATAATCCTACCGGAACCATGTGCACAGACGCCGAGCTTTGCAGTCTCGCAGACCTTGCTCAAGAGGCGGGAGCATATCTGCTGATTGACGAAACATATGCACACCTCAAATACTCATCTGAATCAGTTGGAAGCGACTATGAACCAGCAACTCCAGGCAGCGGCTACCTGAGGAACAATGTCATTACAGTTTCGTCCATGTCCAAGGCATACGGCGTTCCTGGCATACGTATGGGCTGGCTCTCAACCACGAACCCAGCGCTCCAGGAAACATTTCTTGCTGCAAAGGAGCAAATCAGCATAAGCGGCAGCGTTCTCGACGAGCTTGTTGCCGAGCAGATCTTATCCCGTCGCAGCGAGCTTCTCTCGGCCACCATTGCTGACTTGCAGCGTCGACGCGATCGCGTGGCGGCGTGGGTGGCCCGGGAGAGCGAGTGGGTGGAGTGGGTAAGACCCGAAGCCGGAGCCATGTGCTTTGTCAAGTTCAAGAAGGAGCCGTACGGCGGAATTGAAGCGTTCTACACCAGGCTCTTGGAAAAATACGGCACCTACGTCGGGCGCGGTACGTGGTTTGGCGCGCAAGACACGTATTTCAGATTGGGCTATGGGTGGCCTACTTGGGACCATTTAGACACTGGCCTAGGGCTACTATCGGAAGCAATTCGTGGGTAGACTAGAAACAATGTGGGAATAAAAGCACCTTGGCTGCGTTGGGTCGCATGTCAATAGCTATTGAACATCGATGCGTGAAGCAATAAGTTTCTCCTTAGATCGCCAAGGATGAGTGGGGAATGAAAGCCGGAGAGCGACTTCGGCAACGCCCCTCTTTCAGCTCTTTCAGGCTACTTTCTTTGAGAATGCCAGTATAAAAATAGGTTGTCTCGCAAGCAAGCAGGGGTGGCTGACGTTACTTTGTGCTGACAGGAGCGCACCCATGTCTCGGAACGAGAGCCGATATAGGACACAAGTGCTTCGGCCGAGATCAGATTGGTTTACTCTAGTGTGTGACGCCTACTAATAATTAGTTGATAATAGTAAATCAATAGTAGTAAATCAATAGTAGTGAATTAGTAGCAGTCAATTATATTACTATTACTACCACTATTACTATTGCTACCACTATTACTATTGCTATTGCTATTATCATCACCCTCTCTATAGCTCTTACTAGCTTCTTTCGTAGCGATATTAGTTGGCTCCGGAGACCGGAATCGAAGCGGCATCAGGGCAATGACATATGGCGCAATTCTTCAATATACTGGTTCTCCTGACTATCAGTACTGAGTGCAGAAAACTGCGCACGTCATCGGTTTCTAGCTCCTCAATAATGTAATATTGGCGGGGTGTCTGTCCTATTGAGATGTGCATTGAAATGTGGAGGATGACTCTGTACCGAATTCATGATCAAACAACTTTGATTCCAAAAACAGAAAAAAAAAATTAAAAAAAATTGAGGCGAATGAGCCAGCGACCTTGATATAATTGCCATGTACTCAATCTTGGGTGATTGCGCGGCATCGAACCAGACATGCAATCCCGCGAGGAACTGCATCATGCGTACTGCACTGTCTCATAGATGCCTGGCTGGTTATATCACTCGGTTCAGTCTGATACTTGAGATACAGAGCCGCGACAAGTAGCTTAATTTCCATGGTGGCGAGCGCTTTCCCCAAGCAGATCCTGCCTCCGTATCCAAACGGGATCAGCTGCGCTTCACGAATCTGAAGCGTCTTCTTGTCCACGTCGAGCCATCTTTGCGGCAGAAACGAGTCTGCGTCTGGAAAGATGCTTTCGTCTCGGTGCAATGCCACAACAGAAGTTGAGACTACAGTGCCTGGTGCAAGGTAGACGCCTGATAATTCACAACCTCCTCGAGGCACGACTCGCTCGGCTCGACCGCTCGAAGCCGGGTGGAGTCGGTAGACTTCTCTCAAGCAAGCTTCCAGAGACGGAGCTCCTGCATTGACGTCGGCAAAGGAGATAGAGCCGTCCTCCTGCTTGGGTAGGGCAGCAAGCTCCTGTCGTATCTTGCCCTGCCACAATGGGTTCTGGGTTAGCCTCCAGATGAGGTATGTGGCAGTGACCGCTGTCGTGGCCTCTGCGGCATTGATGTTGTCGAGAATCTCGGCGGAAATGTAGAGCCGATCGAGCGGCTTTTCAATCCCGTCCTCAGTGGTGTGGCTTTCCCGTAGAATCTGAAGTAGGCCGTGTGCTTTAGACGCCCCAGAGTCCTTGATAGTTGTTGAGATGCGCGCCTGGCACCAGGCCGCCAGCTTATCTTCAGCGGATAGGTACCCAAAGTTTGAGCTCAACTGCCTCAGCAGCGCTGGCACGAATCCAAGTAGAATTGGAAAGCGAGAGCGGAGAAGATTGAAAAACTGCAGCTGTTTCAGCTCCAACAAAATGTCCCGCTCTTGGCAGTCGTGCTCAATTGAAGTTGAGCCATGATCAGGTCCAAAGACGAGATTTGTGATGATGTCGAAGCCAAACCGGTCAGTCAGAGCGTATACGTCAACGGCTTTGCCATTCTGAATTTGCTTCAAAAAAGTGCGGCACCGTTCTTGTACGTGGGCTTCGATATTGGGGTTTGTGTAGATGTTGGACGCTTGGTAAAAGGCCGAAATGAGCTTTCTCTTTGTGCGATGCGCTTCGTACGGCTTGGTGGCAAACACGGATCTCATATTGTATCCCTTGAATAGATCAAAGTAGTCGCTCTTTGCCCATCGGTGGCTTGTACCGTATATCACTTTGGTAGCTTCCAGCGTGGCGACTGACACTTCATTGGGGGCAATGCAGATGATAGGGCCATACTGTCGGTGCCAGTCAAAGATGGCATTATTCCGGTCGTATGACAAATCATGTAGACTCAAATGCCAGTCCGTAATCTTTGATAGCGCTGGGCCCGGTATGTTGCGCAGTCGCGCATAGCGCATCTTGATAAGAAGACTGCCGGCAAAGAATATGGCCACAGCCAGAACGGCCGAGGCCCCCAATGGCAGCCCTTGGTCGTGCGAGTAAGAGATAACATCCTTTAGAGAAACTTTCAGCATGTTTTGGCCCTTTTCTGCAGCTATTTGTCTGTAAAGTCTCAGAAAATCGCCTGATACTTTTGATAAGATACGTGATGAAGTAGGTGGTGAATCCGTCGAGCTCTGATTGTGTAAGTGGGGGAGATTCATCAAGAAGACAGAAGATGCAGACGCCACATATTTTTTTAAAAAAAGAAAAAAAAAAGACAGTATTACGTGTTCGGATATATTGCATTACGGAGCACTCTCGCACAACAAGTACATTCGAGACATGGCGATCACGGTTATGCGGCACGTTGTGGACAAGCCGCCCCCCTCCCCCCCCCC
>JARJPP010000610.1:0-33503 GCA_030782485.1 Beauveria brongniartii
GGGTATGAACGTACGCTAGTTTGCTGGCTTCACTGCGGAAATGGGCTGGTGTGGCTCTTCCGTTGGTGAAATCCGTCATGGTCGTAACGAAGTCGCCAAAAATGAGATTCTGCAGGGCGATGCCTGCGCCGGAGCCAATGGCGGCGATGATGGCGATGCCCTGGAGCGTGTATTCGAAGGCGGTGGCGTAGGTGAAGATTCGCTATAATTGATAAACGATTAGACAACATTTCAACAGAGCAAACTGTAATGGGGACTTTGTTACAAAATAGGCATTGCCTGATGATTTCTCAGGCTTGGGCTCGCTTTCTTGTGATGGCCGGGCCTTTTCGTCAAGCTTTGTGGCCATGACTGCGGACTTGCCTGGAGCCTCCATGGCTGCTCAGGGTGTGAAGCAGAGGCTTCGTGTAAATATCAAAATGAAGGGAATTGTAGGGGGGTAATTCGAAACACCGTCAGAAAAAATGCTCAATTTATAGAGGATGCGACTTTGTATAGGTTCAAGTCGCTTCAGGCTGTACGACCAGGGACAATGTAACATTGTTTGCGCTTGACAGGCCGCCCACCGTTATATAGACGCCGTGACAGTAATCACGACGAATTACACGAATCACGACTTGACTGGGCGTAGTCCATTGTTGCGTGCACCAAACTCCGCTGAAGCCTTCGCCTTGTGCAGCCATTCGTTACCAGCCCAGGGTTGCCATGCACGAAACGCCTATTCTCTTGGCAAACATGCCCCTTTTGGTGTGGTAAAAAAAACTCTAAACGGATCCCGAGGAACCATTCTCCTTTCGGGCCACCACTTTCGGGCCCGAGGACGCGGAGTGACGGACCCAGAAAAGCTTGGCACCGGTCTGTGAATCACAGCCCAGCTAGCTGCTTGGCATTCTTTGCAGGCACAGTGAATTTGCCTTGCAAGAATAGCGTCATCGGTACTTCTTCTTCTTCTTCTAGTGAATTGTGTTTACCGGGCAGAGGGCGTTGGGTGCTGATAGTGCTTGCAGTAAGTAGTGTTGAATTGATGACGATGTCGCTGGAATCGATCTGAGGCCCTGCTCAGGCTAGATTTGAGAGAATTTCGCTCGGCAGCCAGAGTTTGCATCAAGGAAAAAAAAAGATGTGCAAGATGGACAGGGAGGGATTCATGGTGGCAGCACTATGCAGTTTGCACTAAACCTTGCGTAGCCTACGACCCTGCATTCATCAAGCCACTGAACAACCACAAGCATTACTTATAGTGCGCTTCTTACGAGTACAACGTGAAAACATTACACTACAGAGGAGCGGAGAGCCGGGACGATCATGCGCTGTAGTTGCACGATGGTGTAGCAACCGGCAGTTCACCGACCCTGTCGTGGTAGTCCCTTTCTTGCCTGTAAATAGCTTCAGAACCCTGCTCTAGAACAAGTTCCCATCACCTTGTAGCTCATGGAAACCGCTCAACAACTCGACAACTCGGCAGTCCTACGACCCCATGATGCCCGAAATTGGAAGCTAGATTGAAAAGTTGCCTCACTTCAGATCGTCGGTTGCCAGCTACAGTGCCATCATCGACCTGTGCTTGTCTCCCCGTCTTCCTCCTCGGACAGGTCGGTTTGCCAGTTTTATCTCAACGCACCATAGCGTCAGCTTTAGGATATGGCGACAGTCGCAGCCTCCCTAGCTGCCACTGCAAAGGCTTTTTTCGCAACGCATTTGGGGCACCTCATTGCGTTATGTTTTGCCAGTCGAACCGCAAGACCAGCCATTCGAACCTCATGAACAATCCGAACCGCACCAACAATCCGAACCGCACCAACAATCCGAACCGCACCAACAATCCGAACCGCACCAACAATCCGAACCGCACCAACAATCCGAACCGCACCAACAATCCGAACCGCAAGACACAGTGCTGGACATTGATGCGGCGTCAGGTGATTGCCTCTACAGCATTTGCCGCAACAATTGTGCGTCTTCAAGGATAGTTTTCGTCCACGTACTGTCGACCGACTTCATCCCACAGGACGACCGCACGTATGGACCGGCAGTTGTACGACAGCTCTCCAAGCTAGCCGAATGGCAGCGAGAATGGAAGACGCTTACCATTATCGCAAACAACGACCCAGATAGCGCCGCAAGTGAGGCCACTCTAGAATTAGCATGGATGATTTCGAGCCGCACTTCATGTCTCCAGAGTACGTGCACGACTGCTACCCTTTCTTCGACATTACGGATTTTCCCCGCCAGCATCACATAAAGACCCGCCTCTGGCGCTGCCCAGCCCCAAGCAAAGACGCGCAAGTTTATTTAAAACTGGCAAGATTCAAATTTGAAATCTAGGCGTTAGAACGAGAGGTCAAAGCATATCACAAGTTACGCGGTTCCGCCCTTGCGCCCGTCCCTCGTCGCATATGTCTATGAAGAAACGCATGACCGTGTCGTTGGTTTTGTCACCGAGGAAGTCATCGGACATTGCCCCAGAGATGCGACCGACTACGCAGCTTGTTCGGTGGCACTACACAAGTTGCACGAGAGCGGCCTTGTGCACGGCGACTTGAATAAATATAATGTTATAATCACAAAGGACGGGCCGAGGTTTATTGATTTTGAAGAGTCCAGATTGCGCAACGAGGTGACGAATTGGAATCCGCTTGCACAGAACCAAGTGCACACCCTCTCCGCAAGCCTATCTGATCAATCTGGTCTAGGAGCACCGTGGCAGCAGCAGGAAAAGAACGATAATAAAATTCTGGCCAGAGCACGATTCGGCTTGCTTTGCAATAGGAAGCGACGCGCGGGGCTCGCCGACCAGGCGGCATGTCATGTAAGTCGCGGGACATCTTGGAAATCTTTTGCTGATTCTTGAAACCAAGCTGTGAGACATGACGGCCACACAAATATTCGGCACCAGCTGGCGTATCCTTGCAGTAAGTTTCTTCATGAATTAGCAAGCTAAGCCAGCAAAGTAGGATTTCAACAACCATGGCGCGTCGCATTTTACGAAGTAGGTCATCACACACATGAGTACGACATGAAGATGTTACTCTACCAAAATGGAGGCCCGCCTCGCTCACCCCAGCATATCGGAATTCCGTTTCTCTTTCAATTTGGCGAAAAGCTAGACTTTGGCTCGTCAACTGACAGCAGCCTCATTTATGCTAAACAACCACATTGCTTACACGATATGTCCTCTACATCACCTAGGCCCACATTACCAGTAATCTCGCCCGCAAGCAATGCCATAGGTACTAAGGGCCCCACTGTAGGTACCGAGGCCTAGGTAGGCTTCAGATCCGAGACGGCCGCCGCAGACTCGATATTGACCTCGCCCATGATTACACCACTCACTCACTGGCGGCAGATAAAGGTCTTGCCAAGTCTTTTGCCATTTGTCAAGAAGAAAAAAAAAAAAAAAAAAAAGAAAAACGCCGCCATCTATTGTCACCATCTAGTCATCTACAGAAGTCGCCGCGGCGCTGCACTGATTGCAACCCCACCTCAAATCCCCCCTCCTTCTCCGCGCCACCCGCCGACAGGCTTGTAGGGTGTAGCTACCATGCTCCTCACCACTAGCTGTTAACAGACTAGCAGGCGACCGAGCGAATCGTCAGTAGCCTGTTAATAAAAGGGTACGCTCGTGTCAGAATCCCATCCAACCTCGCGAAGCCTCTCAGCTCTGCTGTCTCAAACTCCTGTGTGCTCCTCTTTTCCTTCTCCCACTCACTCCCTTCAGTCCGAATGCATCTTGGTGTGTCTGCTCGTTCGGTACCTATTTCTTCAGCGCTTCCCTCGAACATCCTTTTTGTTTCCTCTTTTAGCCTCGAAAATCAGACTTTCAGGTCTGCCAGGTACGTGCCGTCTGTCATTTTAAGTTTTTCTTGGTGGCTTGCCAATGTCGCTCGAGAACACTTTGCAAAAGTTTTTTCCTCGTGCTGACGCATAAGTCGACTGCAGCTTCCTCTGTCCAGCATCCTGCCGCCTGCCGCATCTTCTCCTGTTGACACCTGCAGTGCGACGGCAGACGACGATTTCCTCGGTTCCTCTTTGACGCACCATGTCTGACGACGGTCCTCTGCTTGTCCGGCCTGTGCCCCGACGGCCCTATACCCTCCGCCGACAAAGCGCAACCCCTCCTGAGGATGAGCCTCTGAATTGCGACGCCTCCGCCTCCGCCTCCGCCTCCGCCTTCTCGTCCGTCGGCACCACAACTTCCTCACCCGGCCTGCACAACCACCTCGCCGCCGCCCTCGCCGCATGGAGTCGCGGCGGCGACAGCAGCAACCCTTCGGAACACGCCTCACCCGCCATCAGCCGGCCCGCCTCCATTATGAACCTAACGTCGTCGACGCTCTATGGCATTTATTCACCGACGACCGGCGGCGGCGCTCGCTACCGCGATGACGTCGTCGTCGACGATTCGCCATGGGGCATGGGCGCGCAGACGCCCATCCGCCGGCCCGGCATTGACGAGTCGACGTTTGCGCTGATGCACGAGCGCGCGCACCTCGACCGGCGACGGTCCTCGTACAAGGGTGGCGATTTGCCCCGCGCGCCGCCCCCGCACATGAGCAGCGTTCAGATCGCGGTGCGCACGGCCGTGCTGTTTGTGCTGGGTCTAGGCTATGGCGCGCTCGTCACGCGTCTGCATGATTCAAATGAGGCTTTGACTGCTGATGGTTTCGTTGAGCCTGGCTTCAACTCGACGTACTTGGGGGTCTGGGGCGTGGCGGGTGTGGTACTAGGCTCGCTGCTGCCTTGGTTCGATGGTGTATGGGAAGCTCGGTACGGTGATGCAGAATCAGAAGAGGGCCGCACCGTTGGAGATGGCGATACCTCTCCCAACCAAGCCGTCGACACGGGATTAGACTCTGCGTTGGTAATGCGCGCCATCGGCGCGTTTGTCGGCATAGTCTTTGCCATTGTACGTAATCTGCCTTGTCTTGTACTTTTCCGCGTTGGTTCGTCTTACTCGTCTATTCCGTTGCTAACATAGCATGTGTATAGCGCAAACTCGCATGGGACTCGACTCTGCAAATCTCGGCCACACTGGCTCTCGCCAACCCGCTACTATGGTGGCTCATCGACCGCTCTAGACCCGGATTTCTGCTCTCGGCGGCCGTCGGCCTGGTGGGTTCTCTCCTGCTGCTCGGCATCAGTCCGGACATGATGCCGACGCCGTCGCTGCAGATGCTGCGTGACGCGAGATCCGTCAACGACACCAGCGAAGGCGGCGCGGTGACGCTCAGCACGTTCATCCCTAACAACCAGGTCATTGAGACGGGCGTGTGGATGCTGAGTGTGCTGTTCTGCAGCTGTCTCTGCTTTGGCAACATTGGACGACGACTGTTTTCGGGGCGCACGGCGGCGGGCAAGGGTCGTTGGGGCGGCGTGCGATGAAGCATGGGTTTAATCTACCGATTCCTGATTTTTTTTTTTTACGATAACAGGTTATTTGGGCATTCGTTTTGGGAATGGCGGCGGTCGTGATTTATTCTGGATAGGCATGTCAGATACCCCAGAGGTGTTTCGCACGGCAAATTGCTGCTTGGGACGCAGCAAGGCTTGATTTCTTGGTTGATAGTGCTGTTATTAGTGTCCTCATCTAGTCTCTTGACCCTTAGTAATCGCCTCTGCGGGATATGCGTCCCTGAATAATACTCTTTATGAACCAAGAGCATTGGTCGGGCCAAGTCGGAGGAGAGTGAGCTGTCTCGCATGGTGATGTGAGACCTGCAGCTCAGGACAAGACCAATAGGTATGTCTGAGATTTGTAGAGAGGGGAAAATGTCTACGAAAATGAATTCCATAGCAACAGATCTTAATGTCTTGTCATTGCCAGCTGCAGCAAGGGTGGGTATTACCGGCTGTTGCGGCCGCAGAGTTGTCCAGCCGGCGATATTTGACCGCTGGCCTCATCATGGAGGCCGTTTCTCTTTGTTATTTTGTGCAAAAGATATAATCATGGAGCCCGTTGCTATTCATTACTTTGTCATCAGATATAATGAAATTGTAATCAGAGGTCGAATGCGCATGTGACGCCAACGACCAAGTTGATGTCGACGGTGAGCCGGGCGCAAAATGCACGACCCGCCGGCATGACATCATAGACAGTGCATTGGCTTGGCTGGCGCTCAAATACGTAAGACGGCATAAAAACAGAGAGTGTGTGTGAAGGGGGTACTAAAAAAATGATGAGTAAACGGAAAATAAAGAGTTGCAGCGCAATTTGATGGGATTGGTGGCCGGAATCTTTGGATACGACATGGTGATGGACGACTGGGCGGACAGGGTCAGTTGGTTCGACAAGATTCATCGATACCCATCAACCCCTGTAATGCGAGCGCGCACCTCGCTGTAATTCGCAGCGAGAATGGGAAAGGCAGGTGTGGCAGTTAAAAAGCAGTTCAAATTGAGCAAAATGGGGTCGGTCTGGGCCATTCCGAGTCGAATTCCAAGGTACTTGGTAACAAACTACCTGGGTAGATGGCTTGTATGTATGTATGGCGCCGACAGCGGGCGAGACCCTGAAAAACAAAAACAAGTCCGAGCGCGGACTGGACCAGCAAAGTTGTGCGGGGGATGGAGCCGATGGATGACAGGCGTCCATTGATTATTTAATGATTATTATTATTACAATCTTTTTTGATAATTAGGCAGGCAGGGCAGTGGGCAGGTAGCATGATTACCAAAGACTAGCACCATAAAAGGAAAGCAAGCCTCCACCAAGCAGCACTACACATCATCATACATTTTAACACTAACTACAGTACCGAGTAGCTAGTAGTTAATTAGGTAACTGGCCTTGTCAAGCCTCAAGCCACACGAGCCAACCGACGACGGCGTACAACAAACGACTTTCAACGGGCAGAAGCTCGTCTCTCAAACTGTATACGAACTCCTGCCGTCAACCTCGCTTCCCATTGCCTCAAAGTTGCACTGCGCACCGACTTTCAGCCCCAAACAAATCACTCGTCATCGGCACGACACCGCACACTAAGCACACACACACACACACACACACACACACACACACACACTCAAGTCATTTATAACTGTTTGATGCTTAGCTCCGCCTCTCCCTTTTTACAGGGTCTAAGATTAGTCGACGATGTCATGCCAACTACACCCGCTTTTTGTATGACCATTTTTGCGCCTCTCGCCCATCATCAGACCGTCTCCGACTTTCCCACCCTGGGCTGTCTCAACTCGACATTGCCCTCGTCGTTTTGAACTCGCTTTTTGTTCTCTTCTTTCAAAAAAAAAAAAAAGAAGAAGAAGAAAGAGGGAAACCCCCCTCGCATATTCGTCACGTCACCACCAATTCTGTGTCTTGCTGTCACCTCTACGCTAGCCGAACAAAAAGCCGTTGTCGACAAACAGTCCGACACGCGCGGCGCGCACACACCAATCCGCTCCAGCCAGTCTTCGCCAGTACTCACTTTGTACAATAACTACATCATGACATTCGTCCCGACATACTCCGCCTCCACATGCTCCGCGATTCCGTAAAAACCGCTCTAGCAGATACCTTTTTTCCCCTAATCTCAACCTCTCGAGTCTCTACTTCCTTTTGTCGCCTGCTCTGAAACTCTCGGTCCCCCTCAGCACGACTTGCTACGACTCAGCGCCTGCGCTTCTTCCGCCCTCTCTCCGGATACTGCTTCGACAACAGCCGCAACAACCCGTGGACACTTCAACCACGTCACTCCGTGCGCACTTTTGCCTCTTTCCAGCTACCTCTTAGGCGGACCATCGCGCTTCTTTTACTGACTCACGGAAACTGGCGCCTGCTTACCCTTTTCTTATTCATGTCGTCTAATGCCTCGCGGCAGGTTGCCACCCCGAGGCTCGACTCTCAACTTTACCATGCAACCAGCCCCATGGCCGACCTGACCCCTGCATCTACAGACGCTCCTCGCAAACTCGATGAATATCCTTTTCCAGCAGCGCCACAACCCGTCAGATCAATGTCCACCCCCGACGTCCCAGAGCCAAGGTCCGCCGCGCCCCAGCCAGCCGGCTTCCTGTTGCAAGACGTCATCCACCTCTTTCATTGCCCTTTGTGCAAGAAGCTCTTTCAAGAGCCCGTCACCCTCCCCTGTGGTAGGAGTATATGCAGACCATGCATCCCACAGGCTCATGTCCGAAGTCGCATATCTTACCCGGCTGTAGTCGACAGACTAGAGGGATTTTGCTGTCCCTTTCCGTCTTGCGCAAAGGAGCATACGCTTGGAGACTGTGGTGTTGATGTCACGCTCAACAAACTCTCTGAGCATATTCGACACGCGATTGGCCCTCAAGGGTCAGCCGCTGTCACTCAGCCAGTCAATGACGTCGCAACTAGGTTGCAAAGTACTACATTAAGGACTCCTCAATCAAGGTCCACCGATAGTTATACCGAGGCAGACCAGGATCACATACCATCCCAACACACAGCACCCGGACATGAGTTTATCAATGAGGACCGCGGCGACAATGCCTCGCAAGAAACGTCCTCATTCGCGCAGACTCAACGCGTCGCTCGTTCAGAGCTCGACTGCCAAGTTTGCTACGCCCTATATCACGACCCATTAACCACCGGCTGCGGCCACACTTTTTGTCGGTCCTGCTTGCACCGGATCCTCGATCACTCACGATACTGCCCCATCTGTCGTCGTCGACTATCCATCAACCCGCTTCTCAACCGCGCATCATGTCCGTCCAACGCTTCTCTGACAAGAATTATCGAAACCTTTTGGACCGACGAGCTCGCTTCCAGAAAACGCGCCGTTGAAGCCGAAGAGGCTGCGCGCTTGCAAGATTTCGAAACACCGCTCTTCGTCTGCACCCTAGCCTTTCCGCAAATGCCCACGTTCCTCCACGTCTTCGAGCCCCGGTACCGTCTGCTCATACGACGCGCCCTCGAAGGCGACAAGACGTTTGGCATGGTGCTGCCCAAGCGCCCGCGGCACGTCGGCGACGCCCACTTTCACGAGCTCGGCACGCTGCTGCGCATCGAAAACGTGCAGTTCTTCCCGGACGGCCGCTGCCTCATCGAGACAGTCGGTCTCTCCCGATTCCGCGTACAGCGGCATGGCGTGCTCGACGGCTACGCCGTGTCATCTGTGCAACGGATCGATGACATTAGCCTGGAAGAGGAAGAAGCTACCGAAGCCGCCGAGATGGCTGCAGCAGCAGCTGCCGATGCCACCCCGTTTCCGCCACCGCCAGACGCCGCACCCCGCCACAGCGACGACGGCTCCGCGAGCGGCGGCTACGCTTCCAGCACGTCGACAACGCCAGGAGCAGCAGCACGACCCACCATTACCGTGCCGAGCCTGGAGACGATGACGACGCAGGACCTCATGCAGCTGGCTACCGACTTTGTCGGACGCATGCACGACCAAAGCGTTCCCTGGATGACGGACCGTATGCTGGCCATTTACGGTGAATGCCCTGTACAAGACCCATCCATCTTTCCGTGGTGGCTGGGCAGCGTCCTCCCGGTCAAGGACGCGGAGAAGTACCGTCTGCTGGGATCGGCCAGCGTGCGCGAGAGGCTCAAGATTTGCTGCAAGTGGATCATTGAATGGGAGACTAGAACATGGTATGCCGCCCGCGACGTTTTGGTCCCCAACAAATAAAGTGAAAAGACAAATAGTTGACACGTTTTCAGGTCTTTCAACTCGTGTTCCATTCTATAATGGCTGGAGACCTACTTTTTTTTCGTCACATGAACAAATGACGGATAAATCAGCGAGCGTCGTCTTATTTTATTATTTTATTTTTTTTGTATATACATGCACGAATCTATTGCCCGGTATAAACCATTAGCGTCCATCACCTCCCCGACCTCTCATAAAACAGAGTCCATGAAAGTATGCAATATTATACACATTACTACCATTTCTGTGTTCCTTGACCACGCAGTGTCGCAAGAGGAAAATGGCAAGCAGAACATGAAATAGCAAGGACTACCATTTATCTGCAGCGCCACCAGTGCTCTGCGCCATGCTCGGATCGCCCCATGCAGGCGTCGGGGCTGCGGAATCCCACGATCCGGGTAGACCTGGCATTACGTTGGTGGTATCTCCCGCCGGCGGCTCGCTACCCGGGGGGTTATCCCACGTATTGCCTCCGGTATTGTTATTATTGTAGTTGTTCTCCCAATTACCGCCGCCGCCAGCATTGCTGTTGTTGGGGTTACTATTGTCAGCTGGCCAGTTGTTGGTTGTGGTGCCCGCATTGGCGTCGTTGGTGGCGGTCGTGTCCCAGTTACCATTGTTATTAGCCGCGCCGTCGCTCCACTGTGTGGCATCTGCTGCGGGCATGCTACTGCTGTCGTTGTTGTTGTTGTTGTTATTGACGTCGGTGGTGTTTGGTGCCGCTTCTGCCGCTGCGGACTTGGCAGGGCTGTTGCGGTGGCTGTTGGCGGCGCTGCGGAGCTCGGCGGCGGTTTTGCTTGGAGTGTAGTACGGGCTCGTGGTTTTCTTGTCATCAATCTGTTTTTTTTTTTTGGACGAATTTGTTAGACTTGACACACACACTCTCTCTCTCCTCAGCGATATCAAGGTTCAAGAGACAATGCATACCTTGCTTGTGGGAAGCACATTGTTTCCACCCGTCTTGTCGTCCGCGTGGCTTACACTCGGCGTCACACCCGCCGCAGGACTGCACTTGCTGAACGCGCCTTTTGTAAACTGGCCCCCTCCAACACCTGCTGCGGTGGTATCCTGTCCCTGCTGCTGCTGATACATGGGATTCGTTACAAACGGCGGGAACCCCGGTGGCTGCGGCTGCTGCGGCTGCGCAAACAGCCCCGCCCACGGGTGTTGCGGCTGCTCCCCGGACGCCGGCTGCTGCTGCTGCTGCTGCTGAAATCCGTAATAGTACGGATTCTGCATCGGATGCGGCATGCCGATTGGTAGCGGCCGTCCACTCGCCTCGCGCCGCGGATACAGGGACCAGCCCCCGGCCGCCGTCGCCTGCGGATTGTGATTGCCGTACACGGGTCCGTAGTAGACGCGCATGACGTTGGCGGCGGCGTCGTAAAAGGCATTCGGCGGCGGGTCGTCGGGAGTCTCGACGACGTCTTCGGTCTGCACGACCTGCGCGCGGATCGGCGCGATGAGGTTGGGCCGTCGCGCGTGAGGGCCGGGAAAGGCGGAGGGGTAGTATGGAAAGGACGCAAACGCGGATGCGGATGCGGACGGGGATGACTTTTGGTGGTGGTGGTGCTCAGCGGCGGCTTTTCCTTTGACCTCTTTTTGCTTTTCCTTGTTTGCTTCAGCGGCAGCGGCGGCTTTCTTTTTGCCTGCTTTCGTCTCGTCGCCGGCCTTTTTTGCTGGCGCTTCCTCATCGGTCGTCTCCTTGCCCGACTCGGAGGCCTCGTCGTCGGCATCGCAACTGTCCTTTTTCTTGCCCTTCGTCTTCTGCTTCTTCTTCTTCTTACCCTCCTCCTCCTTCGGCTGCTGCTGCTGCTTCGTACCTGTCTTCTTCTTGGCTTCCTTCTGCTTAGCTTGCTTTTCGTCCTCCGACGCCGAGGCAGAGTCCTCCGACGCACCGCTGCTGTCCTCTGCCGACTCGTCCGTTGCCTTGGTTCCCTTCTTCCCCTTGCGCCGCCTCTTGACGCACCGCGAGCACTTGCATGTCGGGTGCGGTCCGCCGTCGCTATCGCTCTCGTTTTTGCCCTCGCCGTTGTCATCGTCCTTCGTATTGGCGTCGGATGAAGAAGCGTCGGACGAGGACTCGCCGTCAGAAGAGCTCTCAGCCAGCGTGGCCGAGCTGTCCGAGTCGTCGCTCTTGGGCTGCTTCATGGCTGATTTCTTGGCGCTCTTTTTGTCATTCTCGAAGCGGACCTTCTTCACGACGGCCTCGCTGGCCTCTTCATCTTCTGCTGCCGCCACAGCGGAGGCGGCTGCTGCTTTTCCAGATCGAGGGAATGTGATTTTCAGTGTATCTTCATTCCTCTCGTCGTCGGTCGTCACCTCAACGCGAATCACGTCTTGCGGGGGCGGAGGAGCAGGCGCAGCGGGTTTGGGTTCTGGCTTCGGTTTGGGTTTGAGAGCGCGGCGAGCGCTGGGCAACGGTCCGCCAATGACCCATTCGCAAAAGAGTAGCGGACCGGTATTCTTCTTGCGAGCCATTAGGTCGATTATAGGAGCAATAGCAACTTCACATTGATTGAGCCACTCGCAAGACGAAATGAGGAGAACGCAGAGGGTTGGAGAGCATCAGGTGTTATCGACTAGCAAGAGCCAGTAACTGCCATTCCGTTCGTCGAGCCGGGCTGCCAGCTGGCAGCGTCTACTTTGTTGACTGAGACCAGCAGCCATACAGTTACAAACGGAGCTGACTTGCTCAAAGAAGAACAATTCAGGCGCAGTTCTCGGAGCACAAGTGAGGAAAAGACGATTTAGCGAGCGCAATCAGTGCTCAACAGCAGTTTCTTTACTGAATGCTGCTTTCCTTAATCTAGTACGTCTTTGCAAAATAAACGAATAACTCTCAGTCTTTCTTCTCGCCTCTTTAAAGTTTTCATTCCAATCCTGACTTTTGTCTTTACACTTTGGGCCTGGATCCCGACTCGACGTTATCCACACCTTTTTCGACCGACCCCCAGTCATGTATTCTCGGAACAGAAATTCAAGACTTACATTTGCATTTTATTAGCTGTGTACTTCCAAAACAGGTTGTTAACTCACCTAGTCTGGAAGTCGAACGGCATAGAACCAGCCTTCGTCGGTGACATACCAGCGGCAGTCACCCATGTGGTCAATAGTAAACCTGTTGCGCTGGGTCCAGTTCCCGTCAACTTCACGAACATAATAAAAGCGCGAGGGGTCGTCGTCTGCGGGCTTGAACTCCTGGGGCTCAAAGAGCTTGTTGGCGTGCGCAAACTGCAGCTGCCGCAGCGTCTCCTCCCCCTGGGTGCGCCCCAGACCAGACACGTCGGGGGGGTTGCCATTACCTGCAATGACGGGGATGCCGCCGCCGCAGCTCATAAACGGCTGCGGAGCCCCCTGCATCACGCCGGGCGGAGCCTGGCCGGCAATGTAGACGGGTTGCTGCCCGGGGGTCATGGGCTGGGCGAGCATGGTGGGCTGCTGGGCAATGACGTAGCCAGGCTGGCCAACAGGCATGGTGCTGTAGGCAGGCTGCTGAAGTAGATGTTAGCATACATTTCCAGTATGTTGAGCACCGAGGGTATGAAAATGGTGTGCATGCGGGGTGGTCGGATAATAATTGGACGCCCTTGAGACAAAGGCCAGCTATATTGGGCTTTCACTTGAAAATCCAAAGAGCTGAGAGTTGATACATTGGTATCACCATCGGCCATCCTGCATACTGCTCTTGAGAGGACACTTGCATAGTAGTTGAAGCCTTCGTTATAAAACGCCTTTGGCATAAAGACGGTGAACGAGGGAGGGCAAGGATCTGCTGGAGCGTAAACAAACTGCAAAGAGGGAGGACCGACTTGGGGCACCGGCGCCGCGTCAAAGCGAGGCACGTAGACGTGGGGGATAGGGCCAAAGGTGGTATCAGGCACTGGCGGCTGAAAGTTGACGCCGGTCGACGGTGGACCGGCGTTTTGGTAATAAGCCATGTTTTTGTTGTCCCAAGTAGCAGCAGCAGCAGCCGTACCAGCGACGAGAGCAGATGTGTTGTGGTGGCGATGATGGTAGGGCAGGCGGTGATGCAAGTCTCGAAGAGGAGGAAAAAGGGGAGCAGAAGCACGAGAGGGCAGAAAGTATTGATGGCGAAAATGATGAACAAGGGTGAGAAATACCGGGTGGCAGATGTTGTTAAAGGCAGCATAGTGAGGAGGAACGGCCGTCGGATAGAAGTGAGTGCCAGCTGGCGCACCGTTTGCAAACACAGACACTCCAGGCTGCTGCCAGTATCCTCCACCTCCTCCTCCGTTTGGAGGCAAATGGTACTGAGGCTGCTGCTGCTGGTAATACTGCTGCGGCTGGTTGAGGCTCATGCGCGGATCGGCGCTGGTGTACCACTGCCCGGGCCCAAACTGGCCAGGCGGCGCGCCGACTTGGGGGAAGCTCGTGGGCTGGTTGTCGATAGGAGTAGACTTTGAAGATGTCTTCTGTTGCGATTTCCCGGGCGGTGCTGCGTGAGTTGTCCCCGGACTGTTGGGTGCGGAGAAGGCCTGCGGCGGAGGAGGATACGACTGCTTCCCACCGCCGTTGGTCGTCTCGAAATGGACCTGCTTGGCGTGTTGGCCGGGCAGAGGCTGCTCCTTGCTCTTGCGCGGCGGTCTGCCGGGATCCTCGACATCGGACATCGTGGAAACGACGCCAATGCCACGCAAGAATTGCGGGTGATGCTGAGGGCAATGGGTTTGCAGTCCCGCGAGCGCTTTGTAGACGCAGAGGACGAGGTTGTAGACGCAGGATCTGGAATGGCCGAGCAATGACGAAAAAATGGGCATATCCCAAGAACAGATAATTTGCCAGAGGAAAAGACGGGAAAGATGAACAAGTTGTGACAGGCTTTTGCCGGGTCAAAACAAGAGCAAACGCAGCAACTCGCCGGTCCAGAGGCTGGCGGTGGCTAACAGAGCTGGGACTGCTGAAAACTTTTTCTGGCAGTAATTGAGTGCAAAGGAAGAGAGACATAAAGTGCCAGAGCGGAATAAACGAGGTTGTCGTAAACAAAGATGCTGCTGTTGCTGCTACATCGGCAACGGGATCAAGAAAGGTCATCACTTACAAGCTGCTGCAGTTGCCACGATGCCCCATCGTTGACCCAGACGGACTGCTCTGGCATTCTATCAAGGGGATCTTGGTATTCTGTCCAAGTCCATGGAAAGCATTTGCACATGCTGGGCTGGCAATAGCAGAAGGATACGTATGTTGTTTGCGGCGAGTCCCTCGCAAGCCAGACAGAGCCTGGCAAAAGAAACCTTGGCCATGCCACTGCCAAACACCTGAATTCACAACTCAACCAAAACGTCCCAGCTTACCCTGGCAGCACCTCACGCAAACGCGTCGTTGCACTCACTTGCTCCTCAGCATCCTCTAAACCCAATTGCATGAATAGTATTGACGACCAACGCCGTGGCCTAAATGGTCTAATGCTCGCTGACCCGTGCCAGATTGTTAATATACATTTTTTTCTTTTCGAAATAAAACTCAATGGGGAGGAGAGTTCTCGTATCCGCGGCCATTCACATCCCGCAAGGCCCCATCATCTTCCTGCAGATTCTTGTCGGTATGTGTTCCTCTTCTATCGCGCAAAAAGTGGTATACAAAGGCGCTGCCCAACACGGGCAAAGCCTCTTGAAAAAATAATAACAGAATTACCCAGAGGAGCCGTGTAGAATCATGTCCTGCGGATGCCTCGTCTCAAGATTTTCGACGTTTTTACCCTCCTTTTCTTCTGTTCGTAACGATGTGAGTTCCGTTGTTTTCGTGTTTTACAGGGTCTCGAGCTCGGTAGAGGCCGAGGCGACGGGCTCGGGGACAGCGAAGATGGATCGTCGGGCAATCTAGAAACATGTTAGCAACGCGCCCGGCATCAGAGAAGAAAAGCATCAAAACATACCGCCCAAGCGGCCGCGACGGAGCCGACAATGCCTCCAGATATCATCATCGGGCGCACACCACGCGTGCTCTTGAACAGCATGCCGCTAAACACGCCCGCGGCGATTGAGTTGGCGGCATCGTGCTGGCCGCGGTAGTAACCAATGAGCGAGTTGAGCATATTGTAGACAATCGCCACGACGCCGGCCGAGTTGCCGAGGAACGGACCACGTCTCGTGATGGCATTGAGCGTCGCGTTTAGGCGCAGCTTAGGGGGCTGGCCGGCCGACTTGCGCAGGCCCTCCTGGAGGCCCCATGCGCCACCGATGGCGAGCCCCGAGACGTACGTGGAGCCGGTGCCGTAACACAGGTCATCGGTGAATCCGCGTGAGGGGATGACCGACTGCCCGCCAGGCAGGTCCGACAGCGCCGAGTCCTCGAGCGACAAGTACTCAAGCGTGTCCTTGTTGAGTCCCGCGAGCGGGTGGAGCTGCGACGGGTCGGCAAAGGCGCTGCTCTGGAGAAAGGACTCGACGCCCTGGCCCTCGGTCGGGTCGTAGGTTGGAGAGGAGGCAGAGGCTCCGAATGTCGTCGTGGGCTCGGGCTGCGACTGCTTCTGCTGCGGCTTGTTGCCGGTGGAAAAGGCGTTCCAGAGGGACGACATGGCAGGCGGGCGGGCGGCGAGTATTAAAAGGGGATAGGTTACAATGCTGGTTAAGGAAAAGAATATTTGCGCGACGGGGAGAAGAGAAGATGAAGAAATGGGCGTGTCGTCGTCGTCAGAGGTCGCGAAGCCGGAGATGCGATGGCGAGATGGATGACATGAGCCGATTAGGATGGGTTGGATGGCTACAGTAGAAATTTTTGGAAGCCTTCCGAGCAAGCCCGCGATTCGCCCACAGACTTGCGCTACTGGCCCCCCCCCTGGGAAGCGCCAGCACCAGCGAGGTCGCAATGGGTGCCGCACGTGATAAGTCAGGCAAAATCAACCACCAAAATGGCAGGACCAACCTTCGCAAGCAATGGAAATCGAGGCGCCAAATTAATGGCATTCGTGATGGCTAGTTCGCCTTGCCATGTAATCGACATGGTTTTAACTCGCGGAAGCACTGCAATGCGCACTAGTAGCAAGCAGAGCCGCAAGACTACGTTGGAAGCTGCTCGTGATAGCGTCAGAGTTTTACGGACATGCACTTTCGACTCCAACTCGCTCCAAATTCCTCAACCCTCGCGCCTCCTCCTCTCCCCGTCTCTAACAACACTAGTCGACGTCTGTGCATTCGTAGGACTCATCAAATTCCTTCGTCGTGATATAGGATGTCGGGATCCGCCCACAGTCAAGTGCCCTCGGTGGAAAGGTGACGGCAAAATGGCTGATTGGGAAGGCAGATCACTTTTACTCTGGGTGGCCGGGAACGGAAGAAGACCCACAGAGAATCGTTGGGTAGCCCTCAGTCAAGCCGCATTGTATGCGGAGCCTCCGTGAATTATTAAAACACTTGACGGTGTAGAAATAACCCTTACTGATGATGAAGAAAGAAAAGAAGAAAGAAAAATTGAAAGTGAAGAGGGACGAAGGCTTTTTATTCTGGCAGAGGTGGGGTGGGGACGCTAGTCGGTTTATGGACTCTGCCATTGGCAACCGACTTGGAGCTCTGCGAATGGAGCAGAGAATTTTAACCCATGTCTGTTGGATAGCAGAGATTTCACGATGCTGGTGATGATGAATGCAAAATTTTCATAATGGACAGGGATATGGTATAGACGTCAATTTGATATTAGTTTTACCAGATTATACATGTGCTTGTAAGCGCAGCGTGCCGGAGATGAGTGCAGCTCTTCCTTTATCCATGCCTCTTTTCCCTCAGTACCAACGCCTTGAATCAAAGATGCCTCCCAGAACCTTTTTTGTCATGATTTTCCCAAAGTCCAGATCGCTGTTACTATCACCCGTGTACAAGATTAAAGAAGAAGAGAAAAGAATGAAAACATCAATATCGTGAGCGCAGATTAACGTTGGCTTGAGTCGTTGCGTTGCAGCAAAGGTCGCTGATCCCAAGTCTCTGTCGGCTGCACGCGACCGTTGCTGTTGCCGTTGCCGAGACCATTAGCTTGAACGCTCTCCGGCACGCGCTCCTCTTCATCTTCGGACAAGTATTGCTCGTCGTCATCCGTCTTATAGATAAAGTACTGAGCAAACACGCCAAAGTCCATGAATAGCGTCACGAGCGAGCCAGCCAGCCAGCTGAGGTTGACGAGCATGTACTTGCCGTAAATCTGGCCGGCCTCGCCATGCTTGCAGCGCTTCGCGCCGCACTTGGGCTCAAAAGCAAGGATTGAGAGCACGAAGGTGATGTTGCCCAGACAGGCAAAGAGGAAGAAGAGCATACTCAGGCCATCGGTCGTCTTGCGGCGGTAGTTGAGAATGAGCTGGGGCATGCGCGAGGCAATGTAGGCGATGGTGCACAGGTATCCAAAAAGCTGGCCGACCAGATTGAACTTGAGCGTGTCGTTGCTGTTTTCCGGCTTGTCCTCGCGCGGGCCCTTGGCACGCTCGCCCAGGAACCAGCCGAGGACGCCGGCGGCACAGACCATGAGCACGATCAGCGAGTTCCACAGGACGGTCTGGGGGACGGTCGGGCGGGCTGCGGTTCCTTGGTGTCGGAAATGTGTGGCACGGCGGGCGAGAGCCCGGTCCAGTCAGAGCCTCTGCGTTCTTGTGTTGCGTCGAGGAGGGCGGTACGCTCGTTTGGTCTGTTATCCGGCCCGGGGGCGGGCGTAGGGTCTTTCCAGGTAAAGCCGCGGTAGTAGAAGCACTGCAGGAGCAGTACGATATCGGCAAGAGTATAATAAATGGCCAGGATAATCTGTAGAGGGTGATGTTGGTGAGCACGTGCGCTGTGAAGGCGGGTTATATCTAGCAAGACGTACCATTGTGGGCAAGACGCCCTGCATGACGGCCCCGATAATGTTGAAGACATCCCCGAGAAGCCAGACAATGATGAATTGGATCGAGAGGGCATCGACATTGCCACGCTGAAAGTTTTGGAGAATCTGCGGGGAGAAGACGACGACTACGTGAAAAAGCTGTCAGTAATGATCGGACGGCGGGGGTGGGACGGATGGACAGGCAGCATACCCCAGCAAGCAATGGAGATTGATCTAGGGGAGTGTTAGAGAGCAGTTGTGAGTATTTGCAGTAGATAGATG
The DNA here is from genome assembly GCA_030782485.1 of Beauveria brongniartii. Lineage (NCBI taxonomy): Eukaryota > Fungi > Ascomycota > Sordariomycetes > Hypocreales > Cordycipitaceae > Beauveria > Beauveria brongniartii. The sequence continues at coordinate 18,714 of JARJPP010000610.1, forward strand.
GGCGCTTACCCGCAAATGCCAGAGATTGCCTCGACATCGAGGTGGAATGTCGAGGCCGGAGGTGCCATGACGTCGGCTCGGCCGTGCAGAAGCGAACCGCGAATGGTGGTGTCGGACGAACGAATGGCGCAAGGCTTCCTGCTGCGCTTCGAGCTGACAAGAGCAGTCATGCGAGCAAGGTCAATTGTCGAAAATAGTTTCGGATCAAATGTGAGAGACGAGGTGGAATGCAAATTGAAATCATCAAAATCACGCCTGAAAAGAAGCAAGTAGGGAGCAGGAGGCGAATTGGCGGCGGGCACGACGAAATCAAATAGAGCCAAAGATGGGGCAGCGGGACAATTGAGAATTTATGGACTCAGTAATTTATTGGTAGTTTGATTTTTTTCTCCCCGTCTAGATTCCGTTTTTAGCAGTCCTGGCCATGAATGGATTCTGGTTGTGTCACTCGGAGGCGCATTTTTTTAGTGGAGCTAATAAAGTAAAAGTAATTAACGTGGCGATGGGAAGCTTTTCGATGGCAGCCACTCGCTTGACAAGTCAAAATCGGGGGTACAGACAAGTTAACAGATAACTGGGGTTATACGGGCGCTGAAAGTCGCCGTCGAAGTAGTTCTGATGCAACAAGAATCAGCGTGTACAATCACCATGCGTTGCATCGTTGACACTTGAAACGGTATGGTGCAGCTGCTTGAGCTGGTCAAGGTACGAAGCCGGCCTTGTACTACCCCAGCCGAGGCCGTGTCTGCGGTCTTGGCAAAACTGTCAATGACGGCTGAAAACCTTTGTTTCAGCTCGGCTCTGCACCCGTCCGCTTTCACCTTGATCCTTTGTGCCTGGGTAAGCGAGATACACGATGATGAATGACAAAATGGGCATCTATCTCGATAAGAAAGAAGAAGAATAGCACATGACCCTTTGATCTGCAAATTTCATCATCCGCGGTCAGCTAAGATGCAGTCACCACCACCACCACTACCACCACTACCTATCGGACTCTGTTGACGCACCCGCTTCCGGCCCCCGCGATCAGCTCAACCAACTAAATTTAACCAGTTCTACCTCTCTCTACTCACCACGTCGCTCATTACTCATCCGCGGCCCCTCCAACAAAGTCCGCTTCCCATGATGCCATTACTCTCACATCTTGCTAGAAATACAATTCTCAGAACCCACGCTAATGATATTACATTGTGCTTATTATCATTACAATCATAATCCGCTACCTACCTAGTTATCGACTCGAGCTTCCACGATAGCTCCCCCCCCCCCCACCATCCAAGTCTTCCTTTAGACTACCTACCAACTTCCCGCCCTCCACCACCCTCAACAACATTCTCACTCCCCTTTCCTCCTGTCCCGCCATGCCGTCACCGCCCGTCAAAGTGATGCTCCCCGTCAACCCCGCCCTCCAAGCCGACGACTCCATGCTGACGCGCAAGTTCGGCCCCGAGGTCGTCAACTACTACTCAGGCACCCGCCTCAACCGCTACTCCTTTCTCCGCGCCGACGCCGCCTTTCTGCGCCGTGCCGCCCTCGCCCCCGCCGCCCGCTACGTCGCCCTCAACAACCTGTCCGCCGTCGCCGTCGACAAGTCCCAGCTCGCCACCTTTTCCTTTGACGACGTGAAGCCGCTGATTGGCGCCGAGCCCGCCATCACCCTCGAGGAGAAGACGGCCGTCGCCCGGTTTGATTCCAGCAAGGCCTCGCCGCTGGTCGTCTTTCTCGGGCTGGTGGAAGGCTCGATTGGCGGCGATGCGGCGGCGGCGGATGCCACGGAGACGGTCGAGATTGAGTCAGCGACGCACGGCACAGTAAAGGCCCAGCCGTACTTTGCCGTCGATGTCACGCCCAGAGATTCGTACAAGGAGGCCGCCGAGGCGTTTCAAAAAACGTTTGAAGCTCGTGGGCTGTCCATTGAGACGAACCCGCGCGCCATGGCTCTGCTCCCCGAGCATGGTATGTCCATGCCCGAGGCCTCTCTTTGTCTTGCCTTCCTCGACTAACCGAGATACTCTTCAGCCTCCATATACGCTCAGGCCCGGTCCATGATTGACTGGAACACGCGCAACCACTTCTGCGCCGGCTGCGGCGGCCGCAACCTCTCCATCCAGGCCGGCTACAAGCGCGTGTGCCCGCCCGCCGACCTCGCCGCCGGCAGCCCGCCCCGCGACGACGACTGCCCCACGCGCCGCGGCGTCTCCAACCTATGCTTCCCGCGCACCGACCCGACCATGATCGCCGCTGTGCTCTCCGCCGACGGCAAGCGCGTCCTGCTCGGCCGCCAGGCCGCCTGGCCCCTGCACTGGTTCTCGACCCTCGCCGGCTTCCTCGAGCCCGGCGAATCCATGGAGGAGACGGTCCGCCGTGAGGTATGGGAGGAGAGCGGCGTCCGCGTCGGCCGCGTCGTCATCCACTCCACCCAGCCCTGGCCCTACCCTTCCAGCCTCATGATCGGCGCCATCGCCCAGGCCGTCCCCGGCGGCGAGGACATTATCCTGCACGACAAGGAGCTCGAGAGTGCAAGGTGGTTCAGCCTCGACGAGGTCAAGGTTGCGCTGGCGAGGGGGGGCAGCGCGCTCGGTGGGCCAACCCCCCCAGAGTACAAGGAGGGCGACTTGCGCGTGCCCCCGCCCCAGGCCATTGCTCATCAGCTCATGATGGCCGTCGTCGAGGGCAGGTTTACGGGCGCGTCCAAGATTTGATCATGTTTTGTTAGCAGTAAATGTACATGAAAGAAATATTCTGCATATAGAGGTTTTGGGCGGGCGGAGTTGGGGGGTTCGATATAGAGTTGACGACGATACGATAAAAGTAGCGATGCAATGAGTGCAAAGTAAGCAGCAAATTGTACTTGAATAAAATAGAATATGCTTTATCACATGCATCATCTCATGTGTACCCCTGTAAAGCAAATGTGTACCCTCGTAAAGTAAATGTGTACCCTCGTAAAGTAAATGTGTACCCTCGTGAAGCAAATGTGTCGCCCTTGTTTACGCCTTACTGATAAGCTCGACAAATGCCGCCCCATCGACCATCGGAGCCGCTCGCCAAGCCACCCTTCCCCGTTCATACAGCGCAAGCCACACCGCATCCGCATTAATCACCTCCAGCGCCTCCTTGGCGTCCGGATTCCTGTCCAGCACGTCCGCCAGCAGATCCAGCACATCTTCAAACATGGTCTCGTCGACGCGCACATTGGCCACCACCGCCGTCAGCAGCCCCACCACCGCCATCCAGATCCTCGCCGGCGACGCGTGCTGTCCGAGACTGGCCCCCGCCAGCTGCTCCTCCTCTGGCCGGCTCGTCAGCGTCGCGGTGCGCACGGCGAGCGCACCAGCCTCTGCGCGCAGCGGCACCACTACATCGAGTGATGACGATCCCGGGCCCTTTGTCCATCTGCTTTCGCTGTGCGTGGACTGACCAGCTCCTGTTGCTGCGGCGGCAGCGGCATTGCGCTTCGCTCGGCGGCAAAAGTCACGAAGGCCGTCCTGCCACTCCGTCTGAAAGCGCGAGCCGAGAAAATCGCCTGCGGCGGTGCAGAGCGCCGCGAGCGTGGCGCAGACCTCGACGACGATGAAGGGCTCCGAGTCCCGGAGCCGGCCGACGACGACGGGCCAAAGCGCATTCACGAGCGGGAGGAAGGCGTCCTCATCAGCGGCGAGCACGGGGACGGCCGACTGGAGGAGCGCGAGCAGCGATCGGCGCAGCTTCGGCGTCGGCGACGTCAGGTAGTGCTGCGTCAGGCTGGCCACGCGGCTCAGCAGCTGGTAGGTCGACGAGCTCGGCGGCTTCTCTTCGCTGGGTGGCTCTCCACCCGCATCGTCCATGTTTTCCTCGCCGCTCTTCTTTTGGGGCTCGCCCCAGGGTGTTTGTGGATGGCCCTTCAGAGGTCGCATGTTTCGCGCCTCTGCCTCGTCGCGCTGCTTGCGCTCGCTGCGTTTATCTAGAAAGGCCATTAGACTGTTCAGGTCTTCCCGCTGACTCTGCTGTTTCTTGTGATGGATCTCTTTCTTCTCGTGGTCCTTAAGCAGGCGCATGCTTTCGGTCTTGGCGCCTTGATCGACAATCTCCTTGAGCACGTCGAATAGGCTTTCCACAAACGCGGGATACCCATGGTAATTGTCCAGCGCGACGAAAATAGATTCGACAACGTCGTCCAGAAACGGAAGGAGACATGGTCCTGCAAGACGAAGCATCATCGTGAGCACCTGTGCAGATGCTGGCGAGACATCCAGCGTGTTCAGGCGCAGTGCCACGGAGCTGACCATGTAGTCGACGTTGCCTACTATCAGGTCTGAGACGGAGTTGTACTTGCTCGCCGATGCGAGGATGTTTAGTGTGGCCACGGCATGATGTTGGAGCCGGGGATCATTTGACCCCATAAACGTAGCAATGGGGAACAAAACGTCGATGAGTTCGGGTCTAAACGACTCGCCAGATCTCTGTGCCGCGTAGGCGACTACTTCAAGAGCAAGTGCCTCCAGCCGCCAATCAACTGCCGATGCATCGCTGTGGGAGTCCAAAATGTCAACCGAGAATGAATACAGATCGCTGAACGCGGACTCGACATCGCCTGAACCACTTGAACGATCGGTGAAATTGAGAAGGGCGTCTTCGTCGGCAGAAGAGGCATGTGCGGCTTTGCTAATCTCCAGCGATAGCCAGTAGGCAGCGAGTTGGCTGGCACCTGTATCATTTCTAGCATAGTCCACCAGATCAGCTAGCAAAGGGCCAGTCTGAGGGGTCGAGCCGACAGCCTGCAGAAGAGACATGAGTTCTAGGTTCAAGCCTCGTTGGCTGTTATGCGAAAGCAGCACGGGAGGATAAGACGTCTTGCCGGCAGCCTTGACCATGGAAGATGTCTCCAAGAGCTGAATTGGCGCCGCGTTGTCAGAGCTCGATGTTTTGCTAGCCTGGAGCAGTGAGGTGATTGTATCGCACATTGTGTTTGGCAGGGCGCTTTCTATTATGCTCGATTCGATATTGAGGCTCCTCAAAAGCTCTATGCCCTTGGCAAAGTTGTGAATAGCGATCCGTTTGACATCCTCGTCTGCCGACTGCATATGTCGTGGTAAACTTGACATCCAGTTATAGACTGTCGTCTTGATCACGTCTAGCAGTTCAGGATAGATTCCTGCTATATGCGATAGGTTTGTTTCAGTGATGGAGTCGTGATCGCTTGCATCCAGTATAATGGCCGTATTCACAAGCAGCGCCGAACAGTTGGACAAAGTCTCGTGACACTCGTCTAGCAGTGTAATGCACAGTCGATTGAGTGCAGTCTTGACGTCGTCTGATTCATGTGCACGTAGTCTCATCATCGTTGCCAATGCGTTTCTCACTTGTCCGGTCGTGGCGTTCAGCCACGCCGGTCCCAGCACCCTGTTCTTATCTTCTTCCTTCTCGGCCCCTTCATGATCCTTCTGTGCAAGAATCGATCGCGTGCGCAAGTCACCAAGCGTTCTTGTTAGTACCACTCTCACGGCATCCAGGCAACGTGCAAGTATCGAGAATCTGTATCGCGCTGGAGTATGGAGGACCTTGGCAAGATTTGACAATGTGCCTGGTAGGAAAGTGGCCAACGCGCCATGGTCTCTGATCGCTTGATAGAGTGCAATCAGTGACCTAAGAGCCTCTTCCTGGATCGCTGGAGTGACGCCGTCTGCAATAGCGTCTAGCATCGTTGTGACGCCCTGGCCTAGCTGCGGGATTGCCATGGGCGCTGCCAGACCAGCGTCAGCTTGTGCGGATCGCGCGGCTGCATCGAGCAGAGCAGTCAATGTTCGGAACGACTCTAATATTAGCTCCTCGGGTTTTATTTGATCTTGATCTGACCCGGGCACACCGTCGATGAGAAAGATGAGAAGGGTGAATATTTGCTGGACGAGGGCGGGCGATATCCTTGTCCGCCAGCCGTATGTGATGAGAACTCGCAGACAAACAACACAGTTTTCCACAACAATCATCGGAAAGCTGTCTATTTGACGAAATATGTGGGATAATGGGAAGAAGACATATCCAGCCAGCTTGTCGTCTAAGTCGGCAGATGACGAGTGCAAGATGTCCAAGAGCGTGGCAGTTAGAGTCTGCAGCTCGCGGGTTACTGAGGCATGGTCCTCTTGAATCGCGAGCCGACTAATCTCAACACAACATGGTTTAAGCTGTGCGATTAGTTAGGAAGCAGCTTGCGCAGGTAGGCGTTACTCACCCGTTGGAACAAGGCGTTGCGGGCCGCCGCATCGGCCACTGCCTCCATGGCTGCCTGCTAGTTTCATCAAGGTGCGTGTCTCACAGCTATTGTTATTATCAATTTTCCATAATGTGGTGATTTTGAAGCATTTATAGATATCTTAAACAAATAACAGACCTCAAGTCCGGAGGGGTCAGATATCTTTGGATGTCGCTATGATGGCAACGTTGAGATGTTGCTTGCAAAACAGTGGGCGCATGCGGGAAGCTTCTCGACCCGCACTGTGCCAACGTGCAGAGGTGGGCACACTTTTTTGCGAACGGCAGATTGATGAGGAGACATGGACTGGAGCGAGCATTCAAGTCAAGTCACGTATTAAACGGCCGTAACCCGTGGGTAATACGCCGAACGTCCCCTACACGTTATATTGCGCCGTATTAATTGCGACATATGACACCCAGCACTGTGTGAAAGCTGCCCCTCTGTAGCTGTCTCCTCATCCAGACACCGCCCGATATTATCTCACGCAAACCATTGACCTTTTTTTAATAACCTTCTTAGGTTATTATATCAACAATGGCTACTTTACCACCTTTCGCTGTCACGGTTCATCCGTACAAGTCTCGCGTCAAGGGCGCGTGTGCCTACGAGCTAGGCGCAACTGCGGCCAAGAATGCCGTCATCTTTATTGGCGGGCTCTTTGACGGACCTCACACCGTGCCGTATATTCGAACCGTGGCCAATTTCGTCGCTGAAGCCGATGATTTGGACTATTCCATCTTTGAAATCCGGATGCGAAGCTCGTTTACCGGGTTCGGCACGTCGAGCTTGAAGGAGGATGTCGAGGATATCTCAGCACTCGTCAAGTATCTGCGCTCCATTGGCCGCGAAAAGGTCGTGTTATTTGGTCACTCTACGGGCTGTCAGGTAGGTGCATCATGATATACGAAGCAGCGAGTCTTGGCTCTAACCTGACCAGGATTGTATGGAATATGCCGACTACGAGAAACACGGGAGCAGCCCGGTGGATGGTTTCGTCCTCCAGGCGCCCGTCTCGGACCGTGAGGCTCTGAAAAACGACTTTGCCAATTTCGACGTGCTCCTTGCCGTCTCGGAGAAGATGATTGCAGACGGGCAGGAAATGGAGTATGTCCCTGCAAGACTGGTCCCGGCAGGTTTCGACGTACCCATCACGGCCTACAGGTTGCATTCGTTGCTTGCAAAGGGGTAAGCACCTCTCGTCCACGCAGTAAGACTCGTGCTCATAGAACCACAGTGGCGACGATGACTACTTTTCCTCGGATCTTGACCAGGCAACTCGCGAAAGGTTCTGGGGTCGCTTCACCAAACCTGTACTAGTGCTACACTCTGAAGATGACGAGTATGTCCCGGCTCATGTTAGCCAGGATGCTCTGCGCAAACTGTACCGTGCTGCGAGTCCGCTGGTTAGTCCGCTGTCGGGGTCGATTACCGATGCCACACATGCTGTTGCGAACGCTGCTGGACAGGAATGGCTCGCTAAGACTGTGGTCAAGTTTCTGCAGCGGCTGGAGTGAGGGCACAAAGATGCTGCAACCATACCTCGTCAATTATAGAATAGATGGCCAAGACCACTGTAGACAATGTATGCACCAAACGCGCTGCTTTGCCGCTGCTCTTGAATCTAAAATAATGCACAAGCGGCAGTTGTCGGAAGTGCCATTGTCTTGAAGAAAACATCACACTGCGAGTAGATTTTACTTGCTGGCACCCATATCAACATGTATACTTTGCAGATGAGTCGCGCTTCTTATCACCACCCCCCGCCTGCATAACCCATGGCCTTTCTTGGTTCCAGAAGCAAAAGAAAAGTGTGCGAGTAGAGCGCTATTATTTTGATACATCTTGGTGATGTGTTCTTTCCTTCGAACCGTGCAACTTTGTGTCTATAGCCTGAAGGGGGTCTTTTAAGCAGCAGTCTAGAGTTGTCCTCAGTGCGGTCAAAACTCCAGCAGGATCAACCACAACGTCACACATATCATACAGACTTTAGCACCTACCAATCGGAGTGAGGAGCGGTACTGCCCAAGTAAACCCTGCGTTTTGGCAATCAATGCTCGCCTCCTGCAGCACGTGTAGTGCCACCACTAGACTCGGGCCCTCGAGTGCAGGGTACCACACCATGTGTGCAAGACCTGTCAAGTGGCGCAGAAGCAGAGTCATGGACGTGCAGCACCAGACCAGCGAGCGGCCGGCTTTAACGCCTTGCCCCCGAACACAGGTAGGCCTGTCTTGATGAAGCATCTTGACTAATCCACCACTCGCCAGCAGAGATGTAGCGTTGATGCAGGCCAGCAGGTAATTAAGGGTGATACAGTGAGATTGTAACAGTGTTGATACACCAGCCGCCACTGAGAAAACCGCCACAGCAGGCAGGTGCAGCGGACTTTACAGTGACTCTAGCGGTCTGGCAGGCACCAGTCTAGCACCGTTTAGTGCATTTAGTGGGCTCGTTACAAGCACTAAGGCTGTTTGTGGACCTTTTTCTAGTCATCTCTCCAATCAAGTGCCGTCATCAGAAGCTCGCTGACAAAGCCCTTCTGCATCTGTACGCAGCGACGAGCCAGCTGTGATCCACTGCGAATGGATGGCCAGCCGTCATTGCATGTATTTCTAGTTTGCCTTCTTCTGTTTGCCTTTTGCCTTTTCGAGTCGCTTGTTCATCTATACTCGTTCAACTTTCGCTAAGAAATCTTTGCCGTAATTGCCTCTTAATTGCAGGTGCATTGGCAAACGACTGGGATTGCTGCTCTTCCGCTGCTGTTGTGATTCTCGCCGCTGTCGGACCCTCGCCTGTCACTGCGCTGCGAGCTCTGCTAAAACCGACATCCGCACCCGCCACCAGCATCCTCCGTCCTTCCGCTTCACCTCACCCCATCGAGCATGCGCTGTGCGTCCCGACGACTTGAATCCATAGAGCGAATGTTATGATGGAATACCCCGATACTCAGCAGCGTTTGCTGCACACCGGTTCCTTTACCGGCCTCCGCCCAATGGAGAATCTGCACGGCTACTTCAAACCCAAGTCGCATCCCTTCTGCGCCGACCCCGAAGGATGGGGCCCTCTCAGCCCGATTCGCTACGACTTCACGCCTTGCTTCATTGATGTTTGGATTGGATCTGTTGCTGTCTTTAGCTTTCTATTCGGTCCTCTGGCAATTTGGTATCTCCGTGGCAAGAACGACAACAAGACGCCCAAGGATGCTGGCTACTGGCTCAAGCAGGTCTGTCGCACAGCTTCTCGTTGGCACTGCTCATTGACTTAGTATTAACAATCCTATAGACCCTCTTTGGAGTTTTAACCGCATCTGTTCTCGTCCAGCTTCTCTTCCAGGTTATGCAATCCAACCGTCTCGACTTTCGCATCGCCACCACCTTGCTGCTACTCGCTTCCTTTATCGTCATCTTCTACATCCAACACATTGAGCACACTAGAATCAGACACGCAAATGGCGTCGTCCTTTTCTACTGGCTCTTTCTCATGATTGCGCAGAGCGTCAAGCTTCGCTCTCTCATCTCCCAGCAGCTCTACGTCCACGACCAACCCTACTTCATCTCCTACTGTGTTGAGTTCGGCCTCTCTGCCGCTGAGTTCCTCGTTGAGTGGCTGTGGCCTCGTTTCGGTACCCCCAGTGACTATCATGCCATTACCGACGAGGATGAGTGCCCTGTCGAATATGCAACAGTCTTCTCCATGCTCACATTTTCTTGGATGACCCCAATGATGCGTTTTGGCTACAAGACTTTCCTCACCGAGGACGATCTCTGGGCTCTTGCCAAGGCCGACAAGACTAGCACGACTGGGCAGAGATTTAGTGATGCCTGGGATCACGAGATGAGAAGCAGACCCAAGTCACCTTCTCTTTGGCTTGTCCTCTTCCGTGCCTACGGAGGCCCTTATGCCGTCGCAGCCATCTTCAAGATTTTAAATGACATGTCACAGTACATTCAGCCTCAATTACTTCGTCTGCTGCTCAGATGGGTTCAGTCTTATGAGACTGATTCGCCTCAACCCGTCATCAAGGGTGCCGCTCTCGCACTCGCCATGTTTGCATGTGCCATTTTCCAGACCACCATGGTGCACCAATACTTCCAGCTTGCTTTTGAAACTGGTATGCGCATCAAGGGTGGCCTCGGCTCTAGCATCTATCGCAAGGCGCTCAAACTCTCCAACGAAGGTCGCTCCACCAAGTCGACTGGTGACATTGTCAACTACATGGCCGTCGACGCTCAGCGCCTTCAGGACCTGACACAGTTTGCCCAGCAGGCTTGGTCTGCTCCGTTTCAAATCATCATCTGCATGGTCTCCCTCTACAGCCTCGTGGGATGGTCCATGCTTGCGGGTATTGCCGTCATGATCATCATGATGCCCATTCAGGGCTATGTTGCAAGACTCATGAAAAGGCTTCAAAAGGAACAGATGAAGAACAAGGATGCCAGAAGCCGTCTTATCAACGAAATCATCACCAACATGAAGAGTATCAAACTTTACTCTTGGGGCTCGGCCTTTATGAACAAGCTCAACTTTGTGCGAAATGAACAGGAGCTCAAGAATCTCCGCAGGATCGGTGCTACTCAGGCTATTGCCAACTTTACCTGGAACACGGCTCCCTTCTTCGTATCTTGCTCAACCTTTACCATTTTTGTCCTCACCCAAAACAAGCCGCTGACGACGGACATTGTCTTCCCTGCTCTCGCACTCTTCAATCTTCTGTCTTTCCCCTTGGCCGTCCTGCCCATGGTTATCACCTCCATTGTCGAAGCTTCTGTCGCTGTCGGTCGTCTCACTGACTTTTTCAACGCCGAAGAAGTCCAATCCGATGCCATCACTGTTGGACCTGCTCCTACCAAGCTCGGCGAGGAGTCTGTCATTATCCGCGACGCCACCTTTTCCTGGAACCGCCACGAGGATAAGAAGGCCCTTCAAGATATCAACTACACCGCTTACAAGGGCGAGCTTTCTTGTGTCGTTGGCCGTGTCGGTGCCGGCAAATCATCCTTCCTCCAGAGCATCCTCGGCGATCTCTGGAAGGTCAAAGGTCGTGCAGAAGTCCGTGGCAATGTGGCTTACGCATCTCAGCAAACTTGGGTGCTCAACGCCACCGTCAAGGAAAATATTGTATTTGGTTACCGCTACGACTCCGAGTTTTACGAAAAGACTGTCAAGGCTTGTGCTCTTCTCGATGACTTTGCCCAGCTCCCCGATGGTGATGAGACAGTCGTCGGTGAACGTGGCATTTCCCTGAGTGGAGGACAAAAGGCTCGTGTTTCCCTCGCCCGAGCCGTTTACGCTCGTGCTGATATCTACCTACTCGACGACGTTTTGTCTGCCGTTGACTCTCATGTTGGGCGACACATCATTGACTGCGTCCTCGGCCCCCGCGGCTTGCTTGCTTCCAAGACCCGCATCCTTGCTACCAACTCCATCCCCGTCTTGCGCCAGGCAAGCTACATCACTCTCCTCCGCGATGGTGAGATAGCTGAGCGTGGCTCCTACGACGAGCTGGTGGCCAAGAAGGGTCTCGTCGCTGACCTTCTACGCACTGCTTCTCAGGACTCGGACAATGCTTCTGGATCTTCCACGCCGCCTTCAAGCGAATCTACCATTCTCGGTGCCGACAGCAGCCAGGATAAGGAGGAGCTGGAAGAGGCCAAGGAAGACGTTCCTGAAATGGCCTCTATCAAGACTGCCAAGATGGGACTCTCTGTGACTGACAAGGGTCGCTCCAGCAGCTTGGCTACACTGCGTCGTGCCAGCACAGCCTCTTTCCGTGGTCCTCGCGGCAAGCTTACCGATGAGGAGGTGACCCCTAGTCGCCGTACCTTGCAAAAGAAGGAATTTGTCGAACAGGGCAAAGTCAAGTGGTCTGTCTACGGAGAATATGCCAAGGAGAACAATGCGATTGCCGTCTTTGTCTATCTTACTGCCCTGCTCGCTGCTCAAACGGCCAACATTGCTGCTGCTTTTTGGCTGCAGCATTGGGCCGACCAGAACCGTGACAAGGGCACCAACGAAAAGGTTGGCACGTACATTGGCATCTACTTTGCGATTGGTATTTCATCTTCTGCCCTTACCGTCGTCCAAACTTTGGTACTTTGGATTTTCTGCTCCATCGAAGCCTCGCGCAAGCTGCACGAGCGCATGGCCAACGCAATCTTCCGTTCTCCCATGTCCTTCTTTGATACCACCCCTACTGGACGTATCCTCAACAGATTCTCCAGCGATATTTACAAGGTCGATGAGATTCTTGCTCGTGTCTTCAACATGCTGTTCAACAATGTTGCGCGCTCTGGTTTTACCATCTTGGTCATTTCTTACACGACACCTCCGTTTGCAGCATTCATTATTCCTTTAGGTCTGGCGTACTACTGGATCCAGCGCTACTACCTCCGCACTTCGCGTGAGCTGAAGCGCCTTGACAGTGTCAGTCGCAGTCCCATCTACGCTCACTTCCAGGAGTCTCTTGGCGGCCTCACCACAATCCGTGCGTACCGCCAGCAGGAGCGTTTCCGCCTCGAGAATGAATGGCGTCTCGACGCCAACCTTAAAGCTTACTTCCCGTCCATCAGCGCCAACAGATGGCTCGCTATACGCTTAGAAGTCATGGGCGCCGTTGTCATCTTGGCCGCTGCTGGACTTGCCATCATTGCTGTTGCCAGCGGCTCTGGTCTCGGAGACGGCCCCATTGGCCTTTCGCTCTCTCAAGCTCTGCAAATCACCACTTCTCTGAACTGGATTGTTCGACAGACTGTCGAGGTTGAGACCAACATTGTCTCGGTTGAGCGTGTTCTCGAGTATGCCGCGCTGCCCAGCGAGGCTCCTGAGGTGATTGCCAACCACCGCCCACCTGTCGCCTGGCCTGCCAAGGGCGAAGTTGAGTTCAAGAACTATAGCACTCGCTACCGTGAGGGGCTTGATCTGGTCCTCAAGAATATCAATCTGGACATCAAGTCACACGAAAAGATTGGTGTTGTCGGTCGCACAGGAGCGGGCAAGTCGTCACTCACGTTGGCTCTGTTCCGTCTGATTGAGCCTGCCATGGGCTACATTGGCATCGACAACCTGAATACGTCATCTATCGGTCTCCTGGATCTTCGCCGCAGACTTGCCATAATCCCGCAAGATGCCGCTCTGTTTGAGGGCAACGTGCGCGATAACCTGGACCCCGGACATGTCCATGACGACACCGAGCTATGGAGCGTCCTCGGTACGTTTTGCAGCAAGTCTTCTGTTGCACGACAAGACTAACATTGATTCGTAGATCACGCTCGACTCAAGGATCACGTCAAGAATATGGACGGTGGCCTCGAGGCCAAAATTACTGAAGGAGGTAAGCCGCTGCTTTTCAGATTGAGATGGAGATTTGTGTTACCGGTGCTACGTGTGCGGTGAAATGGACGGTGAAATGAATCAGCTTACGGCTGAAGACGCCTCCTGTCAGGGTGGGATGGCATGTTGGCCATTTGCCTGAAAAATCGCACGATACCGAGACATGCCAATTTTACCTGGACGATAGCAATTACTAACCAGTGTCTTTTCATTAGGGTCGAACCTTTCTCAGGGCCAACGTCAGCTGGTGTCTCTGGCACGCGCGATGCTGACCCCGTCCAATATTCTGGTGCTGGACGAGGCGACGGCCGCCGTGGACGTGGAGACGGACGCGATGCTGCAGGCGACGCTGCGGTCGCCGCTATTTGCCAACCGCACCATCATCACCGTGGCGCACCGCCTGAATACCATTGTGGACAGCGACCGCGTCATTGTCCTGGACAAGGGCGAGGTGGTTGAGTTTGACACGCCCGCGGCGCTGTACAAGAAGCAGGGCCACTTTTACAGTCTCATGAAGCAGGCGGGTCTCGAGGTGGAATGAGGGCATTTGCTTAACCAAGTCCAGGCTCATTGAAGAACAAGGGCATGTATTGTTGTTGTTTTGGCGGCTGTGGGAGTTTTATTGTTGCATTCAGACTGAAGGTGTTGTTACACTTTTTCACACAAAAAGTTTTTTTTTTTTCCCTTCCATCTATTGTTTTTGGACACTTGTTGTATATTGTTGTATAGAATGCAAAATTCATATACTCTACCATTGAGAAAAGGGCTATTGACCACTACCACCAGTACTGTGATGTTGAGCAATTCGGTGAGACTTCTCAACAGGTAGACAGCTGACATGACAGGAGCGTTGACATTACGGATATGCAATCATGCTGTCTCGGCTGAAGCCGGCGCGCACAGGAACAAGGGAGTCTTTCTTGTGTTTGCTTGGCGGCCTTTCATATCCGCCGCGTTGTGTGACATTGGAGTGGAAGGGATCTACGAATACTGGTATGAACCGATATTTCACGGGGTACATAATCCCGCCCGAGCGTGCCAAAGGGGGGGCAATTACGGATAGAATAACAATCTATCTGATTAGCACAGTTGCGACTTTCCCCCCCTTCCCCCATTCTTGAACACTGTTGGCTCAAGTCGTGCTTGAAATCCGTGTCCAGAGAGATGGAGGCGGCGGGGATTCGGCTTCGTTTCGGGGCGCGGCTGAGACATTGACCGTGATTGGGGG
>JARJPP010000617.1:0-21523 GCA_030782485.1 Beauveria brongniartii
AAGACTTTTATTTTAAAATTATAGAAGTTAAAGTAATTATAATATAAGTAAAATATAATAAGAGTTAAGGTAAATAGAGAGATATATAAGTAAATACTAGGTAAAAGAGGGAGTAAAGGGGTAGTATTATAGAGGTAATTATAAGGCTAAAAGCTATATATACTTATTATATAGTTATTAACTAGAGGTATAGTTAGCGGCTTACTTATATATAGGCTTACCTATAGGCCGGCTTTATTATATAATAGCTTATAGGACGGCTTAGTGTAATTAGTAGTAGGCGTTAATGTTCTTAGATCGAGGCGAAATTGAATGCGAGGTAGCGGGATTTCTTCTTCATGCTTGGTGCGTTACTCTGCGCTGGTCCGCGCTCCTCTCCTTGCTACTAAGAAGCCGGCGACCACTCGAGCGCCGATGCAGGTGCTCGCTAGGGTGGCCCGCAGATATGTCGTCATAGCTGGCATTTGTCCGAGTTGGCCTGCGCTTTCGTAGCCATGTAGCTAGATAGATCGACATCGTATGTGAAAGCCAGCGGACGAGCCGCCGAGCTGTTTGGGACTCGAGGTGTTGGGCGTCGCGAAGTCCGAGGCGGCGCAATGAAGGACCAGGGTGCGAGTGATGACCCACGCGAGGAAATTTTCAGTGCCAGCGTTTTTGGGCTTAGCTGGGGAAGTGCGCCGTCTGATGACATCTATGATTGGATCGCACTTATGGTGGCTAAAGCCCACTACGAAAAGGCTAGAGCCCCGCCAGCACAGCCTTACTGAACGGTCAACGAATGGCACATGCCTCACCGAACGCGGCCAAGATGCTGCTCGCACAATTGGCATGCCAATGGTCGACGGATGGTGATAACGTATGCAAATACTGCTGTATGTGATGAGAAGACTCTGGACCGCAGTTGGCGGGAACTGCATTCGGCTACTAGCAGTTGAAGCAAGACTACAATCGGGTACCTAGAACCGATCGCGTTTGAACCTGGCCCACGAACGCCGTTAGCCCCGCCAGATTGAACGAACTAAAAAAAAACCAGATGTCGTGCTGATGCGGCCGATCAATCTATAGACCAACCCTGGATTGCAGGAAACAGCGCAAGCGGGCCTGCGACATGGGTGGCGGAGCAAATGCGACTGCCTTCCATTGCTGGCGGCTGCATGTTGGCCACGGCCGTCACATTAAACTTGCGAGATAGGAAATGCGCTACTGCAAGCCAGGACTGTAGTGGGTTGAACAATCCGTTGCGACCAAATCGCGCGAGCGGCTGCCAACAGACTGATTGCAGTGGCGACTGTGCGCGAACTCCACAGCTATAGATAGATTACCCCACTCCGAAATGACCGAACACGATTTAGCTATAGGCTCTCGTGCTCGGACCCGAATGCACTTGAATTTGTGCTCTAGCGTCTAACACGACTCGTGGCATGCCCTAGATCGCGGCGCGCGCCGGCGTCTTAGTTGCACGAACAAAGGGACCAAGAAAAATCTATGCTCGCGCCGCTCCGCCGCTGGAACAGTAGCAGAAAAAGCGTCCGAAGCACAAAGGTCTCTCCACTCATGCCTGATGGGTTGGTTCGCCGCTGGGTAGCGGCCCCTGAATGGGCCAATGCTTTCTTCTTCAGGCTAGCCAATGTGCGAGCGTTGCAGCACAGCGCCCGTTTCTTGCTACCATCTTTCCAGGGGCGCGTTGGCAGGCGTTGGACGCAGCGTGTGATTGTAATAGAGCTTGGGCAGCGCACGACAGACCATGTTAGGGAACATGATGAACACACAGATGTCACCGGGGTTGGAAGCATCACCTCAACACCCATCGTGCCAGGTGTCGGCTGCAGGCCATCGGACGACTGACGGCTTTTCAAGTTGGTCAAATCCAGAGTTGGGAGAGCGACCGAGTGCTAGAAACAACGGCAGGTGCGAGTGGGTCGCAGTGGCTGCGGCCGTTGTGTCTTCACACGGCTATCTTGGTGGTGGGCCTGCCACTGAGCGCAAGTACTTGCCGCCAGAGCGAGTGCTATGCGACTGGCGTCGCAAGACGGCTGTCCGCTGGCTGGCGCTGGAGACGGTGCGCGCCATCACGGAGCACACGCCAAGCATCACCTGGAAGAGCAAGGAACATGTGTAAGATGACGGAAAGGCTACTGAGTATAGGATTTGTTCAACTCGTGGTGAGAGCCGAAGGTTTTTGCTAGAACGTCTAGACGCCGGGAGGTGGCTGATAGGATGGATACGTCTGGAAAGCACCAGGCGTTATGTATCCATTCAAAAGCATCTGAAGCTGCTCCTGGAGACTGGCAAGGGCCGCCTTCATACTGCTGAAGTCAGCCAGCTCCCTTTTCATGTCGCCCACGTCACTTTCGACGTGGCCGAACTTCTGGCCGATCTCCATCACCACCTTCTTCATCTCGTCCATGTCACTTTCCAGGCGGACGATCTTCTGACTGTTGTCGCTCACGTCGATGCGGCCAGCCAGGTTCTCCAGGTTCTCCTTCATATTTTCCACTTCACTTTTGATGTGAAGGAACTTCTCGTGGATGTCGTCTTTCGCATCCGAGACTGCGTCCTTGTTAGCAGAAGACGCGGGTGCGTTGTTGAGCTCTTCCCAACCTTTGCGTAGACGCAGTGTCGCGAGCATAGATTCCATCCTTTGCGGGTCAAATTTCTATTAGCTGTGCTTGACTCGATTTTTTCGGCCGTGTCTGGATGGTTCGCGCTGCTTACTCTGCCACCAACTCGCGAGGTCTTCACTCATGGGTCAGAAACTGTCGCTGCGGGGGCTCTGGGGGAGAACGTACGAAGTACTAGACTGCTGGAGATTGTCCATGATCGTGTTGCCGTTTCTGTGAAATGTCTGAGTGTTGGTTGGAAAAAAAGAGATATGGGGTACCCTATAAGCGAGACGGCGATGGCTGTGGTGTCATTGTCTGGACCGCTCGGCTGTTGCCGGAGCCAGGGCGGCCTCTGTAGTTTCGTTTACGCCTAGGCGAAGTGTTATTGTTGTCCTGCGGTACACGCATGTTGAAGAGCACGGTAAAAGCGATGCAAACGTGCAGATGCAAACGTTGGTCGAGAAGATCGGTTGCCCGTGGAGAGTCAAGGCTCAGGACGGGCCAACCAACCAACCAACCTAGCACGACAAGAGGGGAGCGCGCGGCTGCGCTACCCTACTACACGGAAAATTACACGCGCAGCTTAGCTCCGGTGATCGCCGATTCCTGCAACAACTGGCGAGTAACAGACTGGTATCGATGCTCTGAGGTGCGGGTCTAGCGCCGCTGGCATAGCTGTGTCGAACGCACGCAACCAACATCCATGAAGCAGGTACCTGCCGCCACCGCAATTTCCAGAGTCCAATTTCAGTGCAACCACTTCCTGCAACGACCTAGCGCCAATGCCTTTAACGACATTGTAACGGTCACTTCTAGACGACCCATACTGGCCACAGGTGGACTAACGGACGAGACACCCCCGTGGTAGAGCCACACCTGCTGGTGGGAGCCACTTGTGCAACAAGATGGTGTATTGGGAAGATGAAAAGGAGCGGCTGCGCCTATGTAACGCCGTGATGTCTAGATGGAAGCTAGGAGACCGCAGTACGAGCTGTGATAGACCATTATTGTTGACTTTTTCTCTCAGGAAGTTGGCAGCACCACAAATGCACACCCAGCCAACATGGATGTAGCAAGTATGGAGCAAGACGCACACACCGGCACGGAAGCCGAGCACGGCTACGCGGAGAAGGCGAAGGCCCGGAAGAGCGGCCCCAGCCTGCTGAGAAAGAGCGAAGAGCTGGCGGACGGGGCTAATGTGTTTGCCGCCACGGTGTACTGGGATCCGACACACAAATACCACCGTATCGCGGCGCGGTTACCAGAGGGAGAAACCCTGCCAGACCTGAACAGACTTGTACGTATTGGCCTGGACGTTGATGTTGCGAAATCGTTGCGGAGAGGCATCGCTAACCACAAGGAAAAGGTTTCCGAGGCACTGGCCGGGCGCCTACCAGAGCCCAGTGTGCAGCCTAAGAAGAAGAGAGTGACCTCCAGACGACGTACGAACGCGACCGGAGCCGGTCGACGGGCTGGCAAGACGCAGCAGGTAAAGCGGCCACTACGGCGCAGCGCCAGAATGCACCAAACAACGGGTTCGGAAACGGCCGGTAACGATGTGTACACATTCAGAGGAGACAGTGAGGGCGCGCCGGACGCAGAGGCTACCAATGGCGGCAGCAGCAGCAGCAGCGATGGCCGTTACTCTGGTAGCAGCGGCGGCCTCTTCGGCAGTAAATCCAGCAGCTATCATGGCTTCAATACTACCCATGAGCGATCTCCTGTTGGTTCAGAGCACCGAATTTCTGCTAGCCGTCAGTCCGACCCGGGTTGCATTGCTACGCAAGGTGGAGGCACCGGAAGTGCTGCCGATTGTTCCCCTCCACGTTCAATGGAAACTTCGGCAGCGGAGGGCGGCACCCAAGTATTCGGACAGCCCACTGAGGCGATGAATCTGCTCGATGAGTCATTCTTCACTAATTTTGGTGCGGACATGGCCGTCACGGAAGCAGCAGCAGCACCTCCGCCCATGGGTATCCCCCGCCAAGAGAACGCCTACAGAAGCACAGCCGCCCTGCTACAGCTAGGACAGCAAGATAGTTTCAGACGGGCAGCAGCGCCAAAGCCAGGGTTATTGGCAAGCGAGACGTGGCGTAGAATGGCACAGAATGCCCTGGGGATAGTGAATCTCCTGCTGGCGCCAGAGCCGAGCGGCACGCAAGCCGGGTTGGGCATGCCGCCGTTGCAGCACGGCTGGATGCAGCAAGGCCAGGTTGCGATTCGCTAGCGCATATCTTGGTATGCAGTAAAGACCAAGGGTTATCAAATAGTACTAGTATAGTCATGAAGAAGATGTATTTAGAGCGTGTGCGCTCCTGTTTCCCTACCGACATGTCCGTGTGGCATATCTTGCCCTCGTCGCTCCTGCATGCACGCGTGGCTTACAGTCCGGGCCGCTGCTTCTAGGCCAATACGAATCTGCCGAATGATTTACCCGTGCTGTCATTTGTCAACATCGGACCTGGCACAGCCGGAAAAGTCCATGGCGTACGTCAGCCAAGTCAGAATGGTCAGCCGCGTCATGCCCCAGCTGCTGAAGAAGACCCTGTACGCCGACAGATTGCCCACGACCTTGGCGTACGCCCCGCGGCAACGACGACGACGACGACCGCCCGGCTGCTGGAGCAGCTCGCTTGACTGCGAGCTCCGACTGCTGCTGAGCTCCGTTTCGTATTTACGCTCGACCGTCTTAAACACCTCGGCCGTGAGGCGGTAGCTGCTCGCCTTGCCGCCCGTAATGTAGCGTATCGTTGTAATCGCCTTGTCGTCGCGGCCTGTGCACACGAGAAACTTAGGCGTCTCCTGAAACAAAAAGACGAGGAAGCGGAGCATAAACACAACTAGCGAGAGCCTGCCCGTCGTAAAGAGCAGGTAGCGCCAGCCCTGGTTAGCGCCCCGCGCGTAGTAGGCGGTGCCGGCCGCGGCCCCCCGGCACGAGGGCAGCGGGTTGGCCTCGGAAAGTTAGGCGAGCATAAGTAAGTTAGGATAAAGCTAAAGGTAATAGTGCTCGAGACGATGACGCTAAGCGGCTGAAAGAGCGATAGGTATGTGAGTAGGAAGCGCTAGTTATATGGCATAAACTTAAGAAAAATGGCTAAATTGACGGGGATGTTACTGCCGACGCTAAAGCCCATAAAGGCCATAAGCACGAGAAACGTCGTATAGCTCTCCGAGGCGCTAAGGCAGAGGCTAAATATGGAAGAGACTAGGCACGTTAAGTTAAATGCCTATTGGCGGCCTATGTTCCTCACCTAGGTTTAATTAGTCTAAGATATGGTATGTAAGTGGACGTAGCTATGATCTACGAGAAAAGGAAGAAGAACGTACTGATGATATCTGCTATGAAGCCCTAGAAGAACGCCCTGGCGGTGAGGCCCGTGTTGAAGCTCGTGGTAATGTTCCCTGATTTATGGTTGCTAAAGCCTAGCTCCTGCTACATCGGACTTAAGACCAGGCCAAACGCCTGCGCCTAGAGGAGGTTAATAAAGTAGCCATAGCCGCATAGCGCCCACACGCACCACTAGTACCGGCCTATGCTATACGCGTCAATCTCCCGGTTGATGAGGGTGCACTTGCGCTGGTATAGCGATAGCCCGCGCAGGCTTGACAGGTAAGTCACCGTCGACGATAACGGCTCGAGGTGGCCCGTGGAGGGCGTCGGAGAGCCGCCCGCGGCCGCCTCTGCAGCCTTTGTCTTGTATATTGCTTGATGGCAGGAAATCTAGCTTCTATGAGAGAAAAAGAGTAATGAGGGGGGGAAAATCAAGGGACAGGGGAAATGAAGATTCATGATGCCAATGTATGACGCGGTCGAAGTTGGGAGGAGGGGGTGTTGGCCAGCCGCTCTCCCGCCCGTCGATAACAAGGCCGCATGTTATGCACGTGCCACGCTGAAGAATGCGAACATCAAATCTCAGCCAGGGCGAAAGCTCCTTTCGTGGCTTTTTTTCTGACCGGTGAAAAACGCATCTGAACAGATGTGTTGCATCAGCGCTGACTGCTTACCTCGGCGACTTGTGGCAACCGCTAAGAAGGACGGTGAGACTGTTGAAGAGTTACCCGTAGCCACCGGCCCGCCATTATACAACGAGGAAATCATCCGTTTCCGGCCGCGTGGCTACTTGCCGCCAACCTGCCTTCAGTCTGCCGTGAGGTTGTGCTTTGAAGTGCCCCCGAGGGCCGAATTCTTCGAGGCAAGATACGCACTATAGATGTTTAGTTCGATAATAATGTTTGCATGAATTGGTGTGTCGCCTTATCCGCTGTGGCAGCTCGGGTAAGCACCTGCCTTCAAGCACACAAAGGCTAGGCTAGATTGGCCTGCACTTACAAAGATAAGCACGGAGGTGATTCCAAAAATAAAGGCACCGGCAGCCGGAGCCAGCCACATGACGCCGTAATTGATCGTCCACCCAAACAGCAGCAGCCCGCACGGATACGCCGTCACTGCGATCCACGCGTTTTCGCGCAGCCGGTCCTCCGGCAGGTACACCAGCTTCCCCCTATCATCATACCTCTTCGCCCTGACCGCCTCGCGCGCCATGATGTAGTCCAGCCAGCGGCCGCCGACCAGCGAGCCGACGATGTAGCCCAGCCCGGAGGGGATGTACAGCAGGCCGACCGTCAGCTGCGGGTAGGAGTAGGGCGGACGGGCGAACTGCTGCTGCACGGTGATGTTCATGACGAACAGGCTGCCAAAGGCAAAGGCGGCGAGCACGACGGTGATGAGCACGGGCGGGAAGCGCAGGAACAGGAGCACCTTGAGCGGCGCGACGATGAAGTGGTAGACGCCGTCGGCGAAGCGCCTCGTGTGCACCTTGGGCACCCAGGTGCGCTGGGATAAATGGGCACCTGGGTGCCCATGTATCAGTCGCCCTCTACTTCAGGTGCTTCTTCGCTGGCCCCCCTAAATGTGTATATGTCGTCGCTCGCGGGCTCGGGTCGTCTTGCATGGTGCGTCCTGGCGCTACGTCGCAGCGGTCGTGAATGCTGTGACTTGCCACTCCGTTGGCCCGCTCTGGTTGTTACCGGACCGGAATTGTTCGAAATCCTGGGGCTAGGTGTCTCTCTGTCGCATGGAGCCACTGCAGCCTCTGCCACGACCCTACAATGTGGCCCCGCTAGAGCCCATGCTTTTGGATTGCCTCGTGTGCAAACAGTAAACCTGCGTCATAACCTCTTTGTCATTGGTGAAGAAGTAAGGCTCCTAATACTTTGGGCCTATTGTTATGCAGTCATCTTCTTGGCGGTAGGGCACGCAACGTGCCATAGGTTGGTTGGACTGCATGGAAGAACTAGGCACTATCACGTCTATATAATGACCAAAACTAGTGGTCCGGCAGGAAGGCTAAGGACGACAAACGAAGAGGAGTTGAGATGCCATCCGACTCTGCCAGACACAACAAACTCTAAAGAGAAGTTGGACACCCAGCGGGCGCTTGTCGGCGGCACCAACATGCTAGTCCTGACCCACAGCCAGGACGACGGCACGTCCAGCTGCAATCGGGCGTCGACGCCTCGATCCTAGCCGTCCAGCAGGCCACTGTGTGCTATGCAGCGTGTTCCTCGTGACACATTGCATTAGCGTTAGGCCCTTGCATCTCGCAAGTCAATACCATAGGTCGTGTAGTGTGGGATACTATTCTTTACAGGGTCCGGTCGTGAGGAGGCCAGTTCGGTTCTTGGGAATGGTAATGTCAGAGAAACGAATTGATTAGTGAATCAGGTGCGGCACAACAGGCTTTTCGAAATTGTTTGGTGCACTTGTGTATGAAGCATCCGACAGGTATTAGAGAATGAATCATAATAGTATGATGCCGCGGTGAAATTCCAGGCTACGGAGTTCCCGCTTGCCATGCCTTTCGCAGACGCCTCCTCGGCTCCCGGTGTCGACGGCCTCGAGGCGGCGGCGTTTCGGCAACGACCTCAATGGGAACAACCTTGTTTCCTTCAAGCCTCACCCGGAGCCTCCTTGCAGTCTTCGTCAACTCGTCCATGGGCTGGAGCCCGCCACCCGCCGCGACGCAACACTCCTTGCTAAGGGCAACAAGAGTCGCCAAGGGCGAGCCTTTGATGTCTTGGAATACGAGATAGTCCTCTTGATTTGATCCCCGCTTGCTGCGGATACTGCTTTAAGTAATGATTATGAGGGTTAGAAAGCTGGTCGCGATCACAAGCTTAATGGCGAGGAACGAGATCCATCCCTAAGTGACGTGAACGTAGGATTCTTCCTTCTAAGCCTGTCCGGTAATATTGTAGGCGCCTCGCGTATATTTCTAAGGCTGGCTAACTCGCATTCTGGCGTTTAGAAGCAGAGGGTTAGCGTCAGCGCTTGGAATCCATTGCCGCCCCTCCTAGCGGTAAGAGAATCTGGAAATATGGTCTAGACTTACGTCGATAACAAAGTAATAGTAATGTTCATGTAAAGATTTGTTAGGCAAGTATAGCGGCGGGTGTGGTTGACCATGTTATCCAGCTTAAAGAGGACATCTTGGAAGAGGGTGTGGACAAAATCTTCTCCGCCGCTAAGGACCTTAGGGTTCGGGAAATAGTGAGGATGATAACGGGCCCTCGCATAGCCTCTAAGGCCACTTTTCAACATAGTCACCATAATTTCCAGAGAGCGATAATTAGCGCTGAAACCTTCTCCAAGTGATGAGCTTAGCCCTATGGGGGCTTTGGCTGGACTCTCGAGATGAATCATATCATTCTATCGGGACGGGTTAGTCTTGCACCTTAATCCTTTATCTTACACCAGAGATTTGCAGTCTATATCCAGGAAGAAGCGGGCTTCTTACTTAACCGGCTTAGCTAGCGAGCTAACTAAGCGAGTCTTTTCTACGCCCCTGTGGACACTTATGTCATAGGACTAAACACAGAGGTGGAAAAGAACTTCTAAAGCCTTATGCCGGAACTCGTGAATATTAGCTAGCATCTCTTTTAAGTTAGTTCCCTCTAATAGGTGCTTCTATGTATTATTGTGATTTATTAGAGTAGTGTAGATCAGGATGAACGACGCGATTCTCGTCTATAACAGGCTTACGTTATTTTAAAACCTGAAGCTATCATTTCCATTTAACATATCCGAAAGCACTACTAACGTGGTTTAGTGCGCCAAGTCGTAACCGCTAGGAAGGGATGCCTTCCATATTTTTTGCCCGGGAATTATGGACGCGCCCTTAAAGTCACCTAGCAAAGGAATTACTAATGGGGTCCGATTCTCGAACTCTTCGATGCGCAGTTGCGAAGATATGTTTACCATCTTCGTACAGACGCCCAATGACTGGTATCTGTCGAAGGTGCAATTGGAGAAATTGGCTTCAAAAAGCCGGTACCGTCCGCTACTGTAGCCATTAACACAGCCTTGCGCGTCCCGATATCCATCCGGTCTCGCGGTGAGTCGACGGTCCGGATAGCCGGGGTATAAGCTTCCCCTGAAGCCACCACGTCTCGCACGGGGTAGTTGATCGCCAGCTGCGTGACTAAAGACGTTAGGGTGCTCATGACCATAAGAAGCGCTCTAAGGGCGACAAAGTGCCTGCAGTAGATTCGCCATAACAGAATCAGAGAACCCCAGGAACCCCTACTCGCCTAGTCGAGGATATAGAAGTCGTAGAGTGGCCTCTCCTAGAGGAACTAGCGCCACTGAGAATTGCTGATGGCGATAAAGACAGGCAACATAAAAGCCGCCTTCGTAAGTGTGGTGAAAAAGGCGAGGAATGTGTTCAATGTGATCTTTAATGGCCAATCTAGCAGACCCTGCTAGTTAAGTTCGGAGAGAACGACGACAATTACTGCAGATAGAGAAATAAGTGTATTAGTGCTTATAAGTTATAAGCGTAGCTAGAAGATTCTATAGTGACCTATAGATAAATGCAGAGAAGCTAAGTAGGATGCACGCCATCTTGAGCGCCTATACCTTCTAAAGCGGCTTAACTATCTAGGGAGTATGTGTTTACGTGGCAACCTCCTCTGAACTAAAAGGTTGTGGTAATAGATGGTCTTCATGTTCGACTCCGAGTGAGCCTAAAACGAAAACGATGTATATTATCAGATGTAATTGTATTTATTGTCAAGATATAGAGTCTGTGGTGTAAGCACCATATACACGTGAAACAAGCGTTATGAGAGCTTTAGACTCTGAAGCTTTTAAGCATTTTTATATAGTGACTACATGTCTGGTGGATGTCAAGTGATAATGGACTAGCTGGCGAGACGTATTACCGCATACCACTATACAATGATCAAAGACCAACCAACATAGCTCTAATCAGTGAGGGTGGCTGTTATTTATACGGAAACGCATCAAGTACTTAACAGCTTGACTATTTAGTCTACATATTCCTTACTCCTGCGGCTCTTAGTTAGTACGCCTTTTTCCTACTAGGTTATTTATAACTATTAACTCTAGTTCTAAACTAGTAATATACTATAATAACCCCTTTATAATAAGGATTCTAACACTAACTAACTCCCTACTCTAGTAAACACCTATTAATATACCTAAGGTTATAAAGGGTGCTATATACTTACCTATAAACTAGATGCCTTATTCTAGTATACCTGCCCTTATGACCCAAACCCCTACATCTAGTAGCACCCCTTCCCCGCCTATGTCGCTATAGACTTAAAAATTTGTGTATAAGCCGTTCCTAGCTAGGTCATTATTCTACTAATTTATAGTAAAGATAGCGCTTAAGATGTAGTCTAGGTAATTAGCTTTATAATTTAGAAGTAGGCTATAGTATAAATAAAAGAACTTAACTAGCGTATTATAATACTTAGAGCTTATTAGTAAGAGCTGCCTAATAAGGGACATTATATAAGCTATATAGGGCCTATATAGGGTAAATAGTAGAGTAGGTTAGGCGTTATAGCCGAAATAAGTGGAGGATGATAGTAGAGTAAGCTTAATTAGCTAAAACTTCTATTAGTCTAGGATATATTTAAGGCTAAGAAAGTGAAAGAAGTTAGGTAGCTATGAGCCTATAGATAAAGGGTGGCCTTTAGATAGCTATAGTTCTAGGAGGGCAGAACCCTAAAAGTTAATAAGAAACGTAATATAGACCTTCTCTAAGGTACTATATAATACGTTATTAATTATATCATATAGCTTTATTATAATTACTAGGATAAATACTAGCTTCTTATGCTTAAGGTAACTAAGTGAGATAGTAATAATAACCTTATTAAACATAAAGCTATAGTTATTACCCTTAACTAAAACTTTTAGGTCACTATTTATAGCGATATTCTTAATAGTCTCTACTATCATACTAAGGCAGATATCGCTATTAGTTAGTACGCTCTTAGTAACGCGCTAGAGAATAGACCTATAACTATTTACGATAAAGAGATTATCTAGAGTATAGGGGCTAAAAAGATTAGTATAATAAAAAGACAGATATAGTATATATCTTAGGTCTTACCTCCGTCAAGGCACTCCTCTATCTAGAACTATTTAAGACTTTACTTTTCCTAAGGATTACTAATAAAAGACCCCTATATCTCTACTATTAATATAATAAAATTCTTTTTATTATAGCTTAAAGACTATTTTAAGAGTTTCTTATAAAAAAAGTCCTTTAAACTCTTATTAAAAGGAATAGTTAAATGTTTATTATTACTATACTTAAAAGTATCTAAAATAAGGTCCTAAACCTTTTCAAATCTAGTGTTTATTTCCTCGCTACTTATTAGTAGACCTTATAGATTATATACGCGTGTATTATCGTTAATAGAAACTAGTAACGTATTCGTTTCTTTAGCTAGTTTTATAATAGGGTTATTTAATACCCTATAAATCTAGTTTAGACCCCTATTAATAATATTAGTAAAACAATATTATTAAGTCTAGGTAGAAATTCTACACCTACGCTTATATGTCTATAGCACAATCAAGAAGATTCTCCTAGTGAATCTATAGCGGACATTAGCTTATATACTTTACTATTATAAGGTGTTATAGTAACCTACGCGGCCTCCGATTCTTTATCGAGCTTCTAGAACTATAACTTTAGCGCCTTTAGAAGTTAAGACTTCGGCGCATCTTAACCCAGCGAGACCAGCTCCTATAATAGCAACATGCGGTCATTCCGATGCGGCTGCGGAGGAGCGCTCTGCCCCACTCTGCTAGAAGAAAGATAGGAAATCTTTTAAATAGAATAAAAGGTCCTATTTCACCCGCGATAGCTACCCTATAGGAGTATAAGAATTACTAGTATAAGGCTTCCCTTCTATAGTAGCCGTGGTTTACTCTGCGTGTGTGTTTTAATAACAGGAATAAAGATAATAGTTAGTAACTATAGTAATATTATATTATAAAGTAGCTATATATAGGCAGTAAGCGTCGCTTTAAGCCGTTTAACGGTAGCAACTTAGTATAATTAACATTATAGGTCTAAAGCGCACTATATACGTATTAAATTTATTATGCGATATGATTTTAAGGCAGTTTAGGGTCAGCAGATAGATAGATATATAGTAACTATTAAAAAACATTTACTCTTACTATATAGCACTATGTGCAAAATGTGGCGCAGCTAGTTATAGCTATAGAGTAGGCTATGGCAACCTGCAAGTCCACCTTAGGCGAGTCTAGGCTATGCTAGGTTATAGGGAAAAAAAAAATATGGCGATAGCGGAATGTGATAGAGCACAGCAGCGTAGCGCCGCATAACGGCTACTTTAGAACTACCTAGGTATGAGGACGCATGTTTTAAATATACGTGAAATCACTCCGCATACTATTTGATCTGTTATATATCAAATTGGCCCTGCAATACGACCCTGCCCTGTAACCCATCGCCGGCCGGCTCCTTGTACTTGCTAATCTTAAGAGCCGCTCTGCTGAGGCAGGGCAGCTAATTAACTGCTTCCCTCTATGTCCTATAACTGTCCTGCGTGACAATAGGCGAATTACTGAAAAGGAGCATTACATGGCTAGACAGTATAGCCAGCTCCCCGCAGATCGCTGATTTTGTGTGCGGGGTAAATCACATAATGTCAAAGCTATAGATAATAAGCCATAAGTTATATTAGAATAAACTAAGATAAGAAGCAAGCTTAAATAGCTTGTTTCATATCACAGTAAGCAAGCCATACATCACACAACTGGTGGTAATCTATACTACATGTCACATTAAGCAAGCCGCGAATCTTAAAGTTGTGGTTCTATTTAACAATTATTAGGCGCTATGTGCGATTCTTGAAAATATCTAGCATAATTTAAGAGTCTAGTAGTATATCATAGGCTCAGGCTTTTAGGCATCCCGCGTAGAGTTATAACCTTCTTAATAGAGAGAGTGGCAGAAACTATAGCAGTGCCTATTATTTTATAAATAACTATAATATATTTATTCTTAATATATAATATAAAGGGGGGTTATAACTATATAAGATAGTAACGCCTAGTAAAACTTCTATAAATTAATTATTATTAAAGAGAAAGGTGTTTTATATTAAGGGCTATTTATATAGAAGTATATATAGCTAGGATTTTTATTATAGCTACTTCTCTAATAGTGATTAATAGTAGTAGATTACCTAAGTGATAACTTACCCCTTAGGTAACTCTACCACGTATGCGCTATAGATAGTAGCTAGCTAGTATTATATATAGACGCCTATAAACTGCTTTTATTTCTTTACTAGGCTAGGACGATTTACTGCCTTTAGCCTCTTATACGCCTTATATCACCGTAGATTAAAGGTCGTAAACACTAACTGCTATCTAATAGAAAAATAATAAGGTTACTCTAGAAGTGGTGATTTAAGAGAGGGTTAGTTAGATGAGCTTTAGGATAAAAGCGGTAGTTTATGCAGTGAAATGTAGAACGACTATGTCTGAGCTAAATAAAACCTAATAGTCTACCTCAAAGTAGATGGCAGCCCTGCCAACTTCCAATACATGATGTGCCTACATACAAATAATGTCTGGACCAAAGCTTGGCGTGCACTATGTATTGATGTCCAACGGCTCTCTCGCTCTTACTAGGTCTCGCCGTTGATTCTATGTAAGCCCGGATACCCGGTTTACCAACTACCATTGGGATTGTGCGTAAGACTTGGAGCCAGAGGGTTTCCCTAAAACCGGCAATTGCTGCGGCAATTGCATACACCACGAAGCACACCACTACCGGATAAGTATCATAATGTTGGACTGAATCATTCTACAAAGTGACTAATCTACTAGCCCAAGTTAGCTGACCTGCCAAATCCTATACATAAGATAATGCCTAGGCGTCCCGCGCTGCTGTTGATATGAGACCGAACATTCGCCCTACATTTGCAATACTCGTAGGTTACCAAGGTAGTGTTTTCCATATGCATGCTCATTAGGTCAACATTTTTCTACCGCTTCACGCGAAACGCAGTCAACCCCTCGAATGAGCCGTCTACATGTGCATCCAGCATTGGAAACGATACCAATACCTGCGCGGACATATAAACGACCAGCCCAAGGTGGAGCCAAATGCCCGGGTCGGCGTATTCATCCGCCCAGCCTCGTCTCAGCCTGGGGCCCTGTCATGGTTGGGCAGCTGCCGAGTGGTTGAAACCGGATCAAGAAGGCTATTTATGTAGTTCGCCCCAAGCACTTTTACGCAGGTGGAAGACAATTGAACTGAATTCAAACTTCTTTCGCTTTGTTGTTCCTCTGAATAACATCACTCACCCGTTTCAAGAATTTCAACCATCACCATGCCTTTTGAAGCTGCACGATGGCTCGAAGCTCATCATATACTGGTCTATGGACCGGATATGATCTTGGATCCCCCACAGAGCTACCTTTTTGTGCAAGACTTTTTGATCCTCCTGTGCGCATTATTGTACTGCTTTTGCTACATCTTTTTCTCCATACGAATCATAAAGGAGAAGTTTATCCCCGGACCAATCAGCTTGATGTATGCCCCTCCTTTTGTTCCTCGTCTCTGTAGATGCTAATAATTCAGGTTCGGCAACTTAGCGTACGAGCTCTACTACCCCTTTGTTGTCGCAAAATCTACAAGGCAAACAATCGGGTGTCTTTCATGGTTCCTTTTAGATATGAACCTTGTATACATAGCTCTCCATCACGCCTGTCCCAAACGAAGACGCCGTATTGTCCTTGTACGTATTGCTTCTGGCGTTGTCGCCGTTATGCTTCTCCTCCATATTCTTGGTAAAGTTTTCCCAGACGATAATGAGCAAATTACTGCATATTGGACGGGTTGGTTCCTGGAAACACCTTTCGCTTGGCTCCTACTGTGGTATCTATATACACGCGATGACACCCTGGGGCAGTCTCTTGAACTTTGGTAAGCCTTTATTGCAAAAAGGAAAAAAAGACAATAGAGCTGATAAATGTCAGGGTGCTACGAGTTTGTGCTAGTGTCACCGCAGAAGGTGTTTTTGTCTGGCGATACATCAATTTTCCGCAAAACTGGGCATACGTTGCGTCCTGGCCCAGTATTTTGCTGTTAGGAGTCCGGTTTGTCCCGGATCTTATATACCCATTCGCACTCGCCTACAAAGAGCACCAGATTTCGAATAACCATAAAGTAAAGTCACACTAGGAATTTATATGGTAGTGTGACTATTTGTGGCTGTAGCTAGTACCATCCATAGAAAGTGTTGGTTGTTTGGCATTGATGCACCGTCCCGTTGAATGTCCGGACGTGGTGGTGTTGCCACCCTGCATTCTGGGCACCCCTGCTCGTACACTCCAACCTTCAACCAAAACAAAAATTCAGAAGTGCAGCGCACTGTTTCGATCCATCTCGGCGCAGTGCCAGCAGCTGATGATTGGCTCGCAACTTGTCGCAGAGAGCAATGAGTCGTCACTGTGCACTCCCCGCATTTCAGCGGTGGCTATTCTCATAGCCGGGAAAGCAGGGAAAGGGATTAGCATAGTAGACACAGCTGACAGTTGTTGCGACAGGGGTGAGCAGAGGCTGCCGCAACTAGACAAGGGGTCACCATGCAGTCGAGAGAAAAGGAGGAGAGCACGACGGGGCAAGCGGGGGAATGTGAAAGGATTAGGCTGCAGAATGTAAGTAGGCACTGCTAACCTACCTCTGGTGTGGTGGGGTCCGGCCCGGTCCGGCCCAGCCCGGCCCGGCAGGCCGAGACGGAAGGCGAGCAAGGCAGCCGCGACACCCTCGGGCTGCACCCGTCACAAATGGCTATGTCGCATCGACTCGTCACATTAACTGCGTAAGTCTTTAAAGATAAGAGCACGAGTGGCTTGATTGCTCTGCCCTTACCCCCACAGGGAAGTGACTAGTCCAAGCAAGAAACGGACGCCTTTCTCTTTCCCGGGCTGCTCACCTGAAATGCAGGAAAGGTAGCCGTGCAGCTGAGACCTGAGATCAGCCAAATGAGTCTAGATTGCTTGGCGTTATTTGTTTCGGCTGATTAGGTTAAATCGCTCCGCGGAGTTGTTAGTGAGGCTTTGCATTTTGCTTTTTCGCTTCCAAACGCTGCATGTATATACGAGCTGCAGGCTGAATGTCAGCTGAATATGACCAGGCACGTTCTATTTTTTCAAGCTGCGTTTGGCACCCTAGTTGACTTGGGAGACTTTGAAGTGCGTCCTTTTACTGATGCTACTTTGTAAGTGGCGTGGTTTTTGGGGCGGCCCCTACATTCGCGCCCGGGCGTAGATTTAGAATGCCGCGCCCTGCTGACTAATTTTCCCGCGCCCCCTTCGCAGTGGTCAGTGATTAAATTTTAGTGGCTTACTCGCCTAAATATAGGGCCTCTTATGCCACACAGTCTGCTGCCGCAGCCTCCTAGATGTCACCCATGCCTCGTCTATCAGAAAAGGGATTCGCTTCCATCTCAGCTGCTACCTTTGCTTTAACTCGCTCTTCTTCTGCCTTGTCCTAATCTAGATATAACATCATTTCTTCCTTCGTCTAGTCTCTAGACCTTTCTTGCTCTTTACATTACTTACCTATCTGCTTCTAATTAAGGCACTAAGTAAGCTCCGCCCTGTTGTACCGCTAGGGTAAACCTGTTGCTTTTTGATACTGCTAGTTAGTCTTGATACTGCCACGCGGCTACGCATCATACTAAGCCTGTCTTAACTTAACATATCTCTAGTAGATTGCTTGCGGGTCGTTATATCTGAGCTTTAGCGTAGTTAACTTTCCCACCACTGATAACTCGGCTACCGCTGCCTGTTATATAACTGTTGAGTTGACTATAATGTAATCTGCCACTGTCTTAACTGTAGATGTATAGCTACTAGACTCACGATCTGCCAGCACCTGAACTTCTAATGCCTGGTCGCCTCTTACGTTGTCCGCTTTCGGTCAAGAAAGAAGGCCATCAGTATCGAATTAATGTCGTCGAACTACTGCATGCTTGCCGTCCCAAGCTAACACAGCAAGCGAGAACAGCGAGACGGCGCAGCCCGCGCAGATGTGCCGACGATGGACCGGGAAAGCAAGGGGTATATTGGGTTCCGCAAGAGAAGGCTGTCGCTATTGCCAAAAGATTTGGGCTACATGACCTGTCTAGGAATATACGCAACCTCTCATCTTAAGCGCAACAATCAAAAAAGGCTAGCGCTTTGCGAAACGTAATAATATTGTCTCTGCTAGCTAGGATGAACTTGTAAATAGGATGGCTGGGGTCTGCCATTAAGCGAGATTACATCGGACGAGCTCAGGAGCAGAGCTCACGGAGCTCTCCTTTCCTCTTTCTCTCCTTCTTCTCTAGCTTTACGATACTCGTAGTAGTTGCCTAGTTAGGTTGTCAATATACTTAGCCTGGACCGTTACAGTAATTTAATGAATTACATGGTACTGTGAGGGTTTGGAGAGATTTGTTCAATCTATCTAACGATCTTGTTACAAAGAGGAAGAATTAGAGAACGAACTGGAGAGATCCTCCTGATCTCTCCTTTAATATCCTTTGTGAGCATTGACCCTGGTGTTGGTTGAATGGGCAACCATTGAGCATGGGTATCGCGCCCCCTGGTCGCGATCCAACGAGGTCTTCAGGCCGAGTCTCCTTCAGGGTCTAACCCGTGACAGGTACTCTTTATATAGTAAGACCTTAACTATGTAAGGTATTAATGTAAATAACCCAGCTTCTGAATTCCGATGTTCTCGATCGATTGTACCTCAGTCCTGGACTATAATTTGTTGTAGTCTGCAATCCGTGGCCGTTCTCTTCGCTCCATGTCACCACAGTGGTGTAATGGTTTTCGGGGGTGAAGTAAAACTGAATTTCGTTGGCGCCGCCGGGAACGTTGTAGGTAATGCCGAACGAGTCAATCATACCAACGGACCAGCGTTCTCCAGCCCGGAAGGCCTTGCAATTCCACTCGGACATATTGAGCGTTTTGTTCTCAGCTAACTCCTCGCCAAGAGGTTCTTGCAGTAAAGAGTTGAAATACGATCAGAGTGGAGCCTTGGTGTCTCAAAAAGTAAGACTTCAACATTGAAAAACTTGTCCCCCTAATGAGTCGGACGGGTCCATCTCATTTGTCCTAGCTTCATGAATGCGTGCCAGCCACCTGACGAGGCGATGGACGCTGGCAGGCCTTCCAATCTCTGAAATCCATGTTATATGACATCTAGAATTACGTACGTCTCTGCTTGTCCATTCAACAGAGGCAGAGTTATCCGACAGCAACAGATATGTGTGAGAGTGTGCGTGAAATGTGTGTGGAGCAAAGACGTGGCATGTGTCTGCCGGCATAAACCTTCAGAATTGGACTTGTAGCAGCGAGGCAAAGTGCTAGACAGTAAGTCGTCCTTTGCATGCCTTCGGGCATGCGGCTAGCCTAAATCAGTGGCTGAGCTTGATTTTGAATTAGAGATCAAGTAGAGGTTTCAGGGCAATAACCTCTGACTGCACTCAGAATGAAGCTTGGGGAACGCTTTCTGGTAACTATGTGCATGCAGCTGGTCGTTTACTGTCTTGGATGCCTTTTCCAAGAGCTGCGCGTGACGATCTGCATACAGCCCGGTGGGGCGTGAGCGGCATAACAGGGACTTGAATGTCTACGGCAGTGCTCAGGCAATGTACATGTGGACAGTGACGACGGTCTCAGCGGGGGTGGAGCTGAAAGAATCGCCCAGCTTTCGGTCGATTTCTGTGGGGCTTTGGTTCAGCAGGGAACCATGAGGCAGGCGAACCTGCATACAACTGTGGTTCGCACGCTTTCCGCCTGAGCAAACAGAAAAACTTAAATAGACCCGTGACTGCATCCTTTCACTTAACTTCTCTCCTTAATATTTTCCGTTAACACCGTCGCATCCACAGACGTGATAAGTGTACGCCCTTTCATCCTTTTTCGCGCATCCGTCTACGACCTCGCTGCAATGAACAAACAAGGCAACGTTAAACCACCGAAGCCAAAGCCGACACCCGGAGGTGTAACTGGGCCGGGAAGATAAAGCGTCTTGCATTGGATGATGGTTCGGAAATAAGGGTGTGAATAGTAAGTCCATTCAAATTCATGTAGCCAGAACATTCTGTTGACGAAGCAATGTGTTTTGTGGTAGCCTTCGCACTACATCAAAACAGGTATATGCCGCCAGACTGGAAGAGAATTTGGCCGACAGGTTAAAAGCAAGCGCTTGGTCTCAGACGAGATGATACAAGATGGCAGTTGCCGACATATTCAAGCAGCCAAGGCTGAGTCGCATAAGAACGGAGCTTGAAATGCATTTCCAAGAATTTAAAGCACTGCACTGACTCGAAGCCCTACTTTGTATCCGTGACACTTATCCTGCGAGTGAAAGCCAATACACAATTTGTGGACAGCGTGGTGGAGAATTTGATAGTCCCTACCACAACCCAGCTAGGCGTATTCATGCATCTCAGCCTTATTTGGTGGCGATCCACTTGGTCCCCACTCCATTTGTCTAAAGAGGAAATTGATGGCTGCGTAGCTGAATGAATCAACCCTAGCTTTCGCTGCCGAAGACGAACATACTGAGCAATAAGTCAGGAGCCGTAGAGTTCTTGCCATATTTTTCCAGGAATGTATAAGATTGTTTATGCTTGTTGTGTTAGTAGGCACGCCTCGGCTGGCTGACTCAGCTAGCCAGCCCCTCATCAGCCGCCACTCTCTCCCTAGATAGCCTCTCTTTCTCTCTCCTTTATATATATATTTATTAGGTCTTTACTTTAGCTTATGCCTTATAGTGTGATGCCCTTGCTCTTTACCCCTTACTCGCTCTCGCTTACCACTTAATCCACTATATAGTAGTAATTACTATTTCTTACTAATTTTAATTATTAGAAACTATTATCTTAATATTATAAGCCCTAATATAATTTTTTTCTAATAAGTCTTCTATTAAAAAGAAAGATTATTAACCTTTAAGATTAAGCCTAACTCCCTTCTAAAAATCTTATTTACTAATATTATCTAAATTATATTATAATATATTATAAAAATAATAAGGTTTAGTTATATTTATTACTCTAAATATAAGCTATCTTTAAACTTTATTACTTCTTAGTCTAGATTTATTTCTCTTATTTAGTCTATAAAGATTAAAGATATATTAGCTTAATTTTAGCCTTCTAGTTAGCTTAAAAACTCCTTAATATATTATTCTAACCCCTTACCTTACCTATTTAACTAATATTACTAATAATCTATAATAAAACCCTAACTAAAAAAGAATAAACTACTAAAAGATAGTTATAGTTATTTTATTAAAAGAACTAACCTAATTACCTTATTTAAGACTATATTATAATCTTAAATTATATTAACTTTAACCTTAACCTTAGTATAGAGTCTAGTTAATTCCTTACTCCTTCCTCCTAAAGATAAGTATATAAACTAACCTTTACTCTTTCCTTTTAAAGAAGAACCTATTAACTAATAACTAATAAATTCTTTTACTTTTACTAGATTAAGCTATTTTTCTAGTACTAGTTAATTAAGCTATTATCCTCTTAAATTA
>JARJPP010000620.1:0-18975 GCA_030782485.1 Beauveria brongniartii
GAATTACTTACGACCCACTGTATCCGCCCTTTTTGAATCACCGCGAGCCTGAACCAGTCTTGCACCCCCCCCTCCCCCATGAATAACAAGTGAATCGGGGGAGTGGTATCCTCGACTGGCTTGAAATTATGTCGACTAGCTGGGCTTGGGTTCGGCTCTCCCGTCCCAAAGAAGTTATGTAGCCACAAACGTGGGGAGGAAGCATGCATCTCGGCAGGTCAGCCTCCTCCGTTTCGGTTAAGACACGGCCGACAATGATGAACGGGGGGCCGTCCGTACTGGTAAACCCGCTCGCTGTTTCTCTCCCCCCTCCCCCTCCCTCCCTTTCCCGGCGGCGGCGACGTTTGGCCCAGTGCCAGAGCTGCATGAAGAAGCGTTGGGAGGGTGTAGTCATGCAGCCTAGGAGGGGAGAATCGTGTACAAGAAACGAGGTTGGCTGCCAAGACAGCAAAAAAAAAAAAAAGGGTTGCTCCATCTATCCGTACCCGTATCGACCTACCTGCAAGAGAATGTTGTAACCCCCAAGGGACGGTGTAGCAAAACGGGCTGAAGGGGGGGGGGGGGCTGCCATTGGGAAGCCGTACGTAGTCTTTGACGCGTCAAAAGGAGAGCCATCTGCATGACATCAAAGGACTAGATGGTGTACACAGCCTCTTGGAACGCATGACACCGACTTGCTCGCCGGGTGACGTGCTTGGGAAGCTTGGTAATTTTCTTTGCTTATTTTTCTTGCTCTTCATCAGGGAACTCTTTCCTTTATGACGCAATCACCAAACCCATCCAAAGGAAAAAAAAAAAAATGAAATCATCCGCGTTTGTTGAATCTCGTGACAAAGAGACACTCGGGCGGCACGCGCAATATATCCCCCAAAGTCTCACATTAAACCCGATTTTTTTCTGGAACCGCAGAGACGAATATGCGAGTGGCATAACACGCACGTTTCTACAAAGTATCTTGTTTTGTTGTTGTCCTCCTTACTATTCATCTTATGCATATTGGTCGGCGCAAGGCAAACTTTCATCACAATGCCGACTTGTGTTTCCGTTTCAAGCAGGGAATACAAAAGTAGAAACAATGTTAAAAATAAAGGTATCGAGTTTCATGCAATACCATGCAACTCTTGTTTATCCGACACACCATATACACACCTGCCCCTCCAAACTCCTCATATTGGCCTTGCCATCATGTGTACGCTTTTATTATGCAAACACACACACACACACACACACACGGCAGATGGCAAAAGCTTCCCTTCTTCTTGCCCTCTTCTCTCTTCCTGAGCAACCAGCCAGCCCAAGCTCGTTCACCATGGGCCCTGCAGAATAAACCAAAACGTGAGACAGACAGATGCGTGTTTCACCTTTTCCACTTGACACCCCTCGCAAGGCGAGAAAAGTGTGGCGTCAGGCATCGGGGCATTCTTTTTTATCCCTCTCCTTCTCTTTCCGGGGCCTTCCCTCCCTACTCCCCCCGCCCTTCGCAATATTGCCCTTCTCTTTTGAAAGGGGGGGGGGGGCCTTGCCCAGTATACATGGCTGGCGCATCACGTTCCGAGACTGACAGCTTATTTGACAAGCTGAAGAATCGAGACCAGGGCCGGATGAGTCTCCCGATACATCCGTGGCAGATTTTTTATGACAGCTCCTCTGTGCATTTATTTACAAGTCAAATGAGAAAACTAGATATCAGCGGGAGCTTTTCCCTCCATCAACTTGCAAAGTTTGCTCTTGACGTGCTTTCCAAAACCCCATGGAATCACTGCACTCCCCCCCCCCCCCCTCTCCTTCTTCCAAGACACGGTAGAGTGATCTTCATGTCTCTCTTCGAGAATATCATTTCTGTTCCTTTTTACTCCGTAGACGTCTTTGAAAAGCTTGGCCTTGTGTACCCCTACCAGCGACCTGGGAGGCCCACACCGCCCGGTGGTGCGACACGGGCCACACGGCTGCCTGCTGGGACAAGACGCAGATGTGGAATGCCCTGCCTCTCCATCTGAAACTTGCCTGTCTTGCAGCTTCATTTACCGGTAAATGCAAGTCACGCAAAATGCTTTTTGAGAATGACATTAAAAGGAAGTTTCTACATAAGAATTAAAACCAGTAAAAACTCTTTGCTTCAGCAGTAAAAAAACGCCCATATTGCATGATGCCTCCAGACTCCTTCTTGCTCTATGCTAGAAATGAAATCTTGTTTTGCCCCCATGTCTGTTTCCCCGATATGGTACATTGACAGAGTAAATAATAAAAGAGATACACATTTCACCCGTGTTGCGCTGTGAAATGTGTTGTAATGATGCCGTTCCCGATGGTCTTGGTATCCCTGGCATCGCCGATCCTGCCTCTTCTTCCTCTTTCGTAAATATCTTTCTACAAAATGATAGCGAGCTCCGGACGATCAATCTTGTCGTCCTCCAGGTTGGGATAGTATGGCACCATGGCGTCAGCTGCCTGGACATAGGCATCGTTATACAAGCGCCAGTATGGTGTGCGCACCTTGCGCGCTGGGTGGAACAAACCTGCCCAGACGTAGTTGAGCACAATACCTGGGCCAGCTGCCATGCGAATGGCTTCAATGGCTTCAATGATTCGGTCAATAACGTGCGGACTGGTTTCGAATAGGTTGGGATACAACAGGTTCAGCAAATGAACCATGGCGTCTTCGCATCCCAATCCCATGACGCCGAGGGCAATGTGCTTGACCACGGCAGCGGCGGTCTGACGATGGACCTGATCACGGTCCGTCAAAGCGTCTTCGAGAAGTGGTGTGACGGCGTAGACATAATCCTTGGCCATTTCTCCAATGTACTCAAACAGGAACGACAGTGACTTGAGCACACCGTTCTGCACATTGAGCTCCGGTACACGGTATTCGTTCATCAGAGCAGGAAGGACGGTGAAGGGTGCGCAGGTCTCCGCAACAATGCCGATGGCGACAGCCGTGTTGACTCGCGACTGACGTTCCTGGACTCTCAAGTTGTTCAGCAGGGTCGCCAAGACGTCCTGAGGCCCAATAGCCTTGGCAATAAAGCCGAATGTGTTGTTTGCGGCTCGGCGGATACCCTTTTTATGAGCCTTGAGCATGTCCAAGAGCTCAAAGCAGATGCGCATCCACTCTCGGGCATTCACACTCTCGGGGCCACGATCAGCGATACGCCCGACAAGATCGATGGTATTCTCCTGGACCTTCTCGTGTCTGTTCCGCAAGATAGGGGTTAGGCGCGGCAGTAAGTCCTTGATAGGAGGTTGCATTTGCGAGATGCCAACAACCGTAACGATGGAGCGCAGAGCGCCGAGAATAGATCCCAGGACCTCGGGATACTCCTCACCGAGGTATTCATAGAGCACAACGCCGAGCTTACCCATAAGGGCATCCTCACCGCATTGCTGCATGACCATGGCAATACGTGAAATAAGGTCCGCAGCCTGCTGTCGGACAGTGGCCGACTTATTGTTCAGTCTCCAAAGAATGGTACTGACAATCTGGGGGAGGTATGGCTTGCATCGAGTACCGAGAGCATTGACGACGGAGCCAAAGCCGTTGAGCATGACGATGTCTTCCACACTCTGTTCCTGGAACGCGTGTAGAATACCGTCAATCAAACGCTCCTCGAGTCGCTCTCCAACATCGGCAGCGCCCAAACTGGCAACGATCTTTTCGACCGTCTCCACCGTCATCTTCCTGTATGCTTCACTCTCGTCTTTCAGGTTGTTGACGATTCTCTCAAGAATCTCACTGACGCCAACCTTCTGGCCAATATCGACGGTTGTCTCAACAACTTGACGGTAGTTGCGCTTATCGAGGGCCATACGCCTTACCCAGAAGCTTTTGAAAAACTCGTCCAGAACATGCTCTTTGAGATAGCCGGCGGTAACACCTTCGGTAGCAGCGCACTGAGACACCACTTTAAGAACAACCTTCTTCATCTCCTCATCGGGCGAGGAGAATTCTCTGAGCAGAATCTCCATGATTTGACTCGTATAGTAGTTGGCATATTCCTCGTCCATGAGAGGAATAATGAATCCGACAGCCTTGAGAAAACCAGCCAAACCCTTACCTCTCTGCTTGCGCGCACCGGTCCAAAGAGGGTTCAAGATATCATCGAAGCTCTCGATACCATATGGGTTCGACGCCTCAGCAAGAGCAGCAATTGCCAGACTAGTTACTGTTCGCACCTTGGTCTGCTCATCATTAAGATTGGGGCCAATGCAGTCAACAAGTCCCTTAAGGTGCGGTAAAACGGCACAACCCATCAGGATGGGAATTTGTTGCACAATCTTGACACCAGTGTGACGGGCTTGCCAGGACTTCTTGCTTCGACAAACGGCGCGGAGAAAAGGGAGGAGAGCGGGAATACCAAGTGCAGAAGCAACGACGGCAAAGGCTCTGGCAGTGGTGTTGCGTACATATTCGTCGACATGGTCAATATCTGGTCTCATGGTGCTGATCATGGTGGCTAAACCAGCAGCCTTGGATAGGTTTGAGATAATCTCCCGACCCTCGACTCTGGCGTAGTAGTCCTGATCGATGAGCAGAGGCTCGATAACCACCAGAATTTTGTGTACGTATGGTCGCACAAGGTCATCAAGTTTGTAAAGGATGCGGTCGATAACTTTAACGAGTAAATGACGCTCTTGATCTTCAAGAGTCTTCTCCATAAGGAGGGGGAGGATCTGGTCAAAAAGAGGACCAGCACCGAAATTTCTCGCATTGTCTGTGATTTGCCTGAGAGCTGTCTTTCGCATAGGTGGTGTACCGTTCTTGATCTTGAGCAGCAGGCGCATTATCTTTCTCTCCTTCAACTGCTCAACCGATAGCGAGTTCTCGTCGGAGCCATCGGTTAGCTTGCCAAAATATGCCATATCTTCGGCCTTGAAGAACTGCAAATCTCCTACGCCAGGAATCTCGGCGGGCATTGGCTTGCCTCCGAGACGGACCTGGTCGGGGTCTTGCATCATGAAGCCGCTCTGCTCAACCGGCGCAACCATTTTGTGGGGGGCAACGCGGGTGGGCTCATATCCTGGCGGTGGCTGAAGAATCTTGTATCCTTCATCTTCGCCGGGAAGTAGCAGGTCCAGCTCCTCGTCGCTGATGGCCAAGTTGCGAATGTCGCTTCCAAAAGTCGCAGGCATCATGGCAGACTGGGATTGAGGAGCAGGTGTAGCGAGGCCTGCATTGGCCATGGGTGTCGCAGAGGGAGCTTGGTCCCAACGAGAACGCTTCTTGGGGGCGTCGCCTTCAAGAGGCCCGCCGACAGCAGGTGCCTGATCCCAGCGGGAGCGTTTCGGTTTAACCGTTTCCTCAGTTGAAGCTTGGCCGTCCTCGCCAACATCCCACCTCTTCTTGCGCTTACGACCTGCAACGACGGCCTCCGTGGAGCCAGCCTCGGCGTTCTCCTTGTCACCTTCAGTCAAAGCCGGCCGCGCATCGTTGTCAACATCGCCAGATTCTTGCTTAGATTGAATTGCGCGTCGCACTCGCTCTTCTTCGCGTTCGATTTCGCGCTCTTCCATGATCTCGCGGTAGTTGGAACCATTCTCAGCAGCGCCAGCTTGTCGGTTTTCGGCGAATGGGTCCGCGCGGGTAGGGGTCAGCACACGATTGAAGCGGCGCTTTTGGTAATCGGTTTCACGGTCGACGATACGGCCGCTCTTTTCGCCTTTGCCGGCCAGAATGTCGTCTTCCTCGACGCCATCGCCT
This sequence comes from Beauveria brongniartii, assembly GCA_030782485.1. NCBI lineage: Eukaryota > Fungi > Ascomycota > Sordariomycetes > Hypocreales > Cordycipitaceae > Beauveria > Beauveria brongniartii. The sequence continues at coordinate 5,699 of JARJPP010000620.1, forward strand.
CGTGCGAATTCGTTGATGATTTCACTGGAAGCCGTATACTGACCAACGAGGCGTCGCGTGTTATCCACGTCGTCCATCTCATCGTCATCGTTGGCCATGGGAAGGCTCGTGTGATAGCCTGCAAATTTGTCGCCGCCATCATTATCGTACAGTTCATTGTCGGCACTGTCAGTCAGCTTTTGCTTGGTCGAGTCTGTCCGCTGGGTCGAGGAACGCGTTCCCTTCTTTGCGGCAGAAGCAGCATTGCGCTCCTGCTGGAGCTTTTTGATCGTCTCGAAATCCGCGTCAGACATCTTGAATCAGTAAAATTCCAGCTTCATCCCGGTTCCAGGGTGCAAGGGGCGATGGAGGCGCCGACGTTGCGCATGAGTAAGTTGCAGTGCGACAGGTAGCTTATGTTGAACTTTTCCAGGCAGCTTTGGCACGAGGGGGCGAAAAAGTCTAGAGCGTCTGGTGGCCAATTCCGAGGATTTGCCGCCGCAACTTATGGGAAGAGGCTGGGAACACTGTAGCACGTCGGAGAATTACAGAATTTGGAGGCGGAAAAAAAAAATAACAGATAGATTATTCAGGTCATTATTCTAGTTATCTATACATTTATACAGTCTCACTACATCCCACAAATGAGTTTTGTCATGGCTTGGAGTTAGAGCCGGCGCCGCGTTCGTCTTCTTTTAGCGGGTAATTCCATGTCCAACACAGCGGCTTCTACCTGTTCTGGCTTCACCTTAACGGCCTTTTCCGCTTTGACTCTTTTCTGGCTACTTTGATCCGAGTCTTTGTTTTCGAGCGTTACTTCGCTCTCAAGGACTAGTTCTCGTTTCAGCGGCCGATCAGCAAAGGATTTTAAATCGGCGGTAAATAACACGGAATGAGCCCAACCAGCGTAACTTCCCCAGATACCTCTAAAGTGGTCGCCAACCGCATCGTACATGGCTTTGTTGAGCGTCTTTGTTTGAGACCTCCCCATCTTGTAGTCCCGTTGCGCAATTTGCCAAACATGGGTATCGACGGGGACAGATTCTCCCCAGCCGAGCCCCATGAGGCACACGCAGTCTGCTACTTTGGGCCCGACACCGGTCAAAGCAAGAAGTTCTTCGTGGGCCGCTCTATAAGTTGGAATATTATCAGACGCAGCCTCGTCGAAGGTTTTCATAGCAGATTCCGGGTTTCGTAGTGTTTCAAGCCAGCCTGCTGGCTTTTCCTTGGCAATGACACGAGCAGTTTGGGCGATGTATTTTGCGCGATATCCGAACCCAAGGTCCCGCAAGTGACTCTCGACTTTATCCCCAGAAAGAGCTTCCGGTGTGGGAAAATCGTGAATGGGCTCATCGCCGACGTATCCTATTAATGGCCCATAATGTATACACAGTTTGTGGACCTAGCTTCGCTTTAGCTTGAGAAGTTGGTGAAAGTTAGGCAGCCATCTTACCATTTGAGAGATTCGGGCTATGTTGTTGTTGCTGCTACAAATGAAGCCTACCAAGGCCTCCCAAGCATCTTGACTTAATATCCGTACACCCGCGAATTCGGGGGCTTTCTTAGCAAAATTGGGGTCTGCCTTTGACCATTGTTCGTATAAATCGGCAAGATTAAGGTGCAGACTAAAGTAATGCTGCAGGAGATCTTTTGTGTCATCAGTTTCAATGACGGGATGTCTAGCAAGCCCCGTCTGTAGGCTGGGCCAAGTTGTCCTGTAATGAACATTCTGGGGATCTTGCTTCAGGGATAAGATGCGGCCATGAAGCGCACAAGTCCTTTATTAGTAGTTAGTATGCAAAAGAAACCAAGGTGTAGTGTAGGAATGAGAAATACCACTCATTGTTGATCTTACGCCACCTAAAAGATTGGCCACATCGCAGAGTTGTGTCTATGCAAAGCTCTGCAAGTGTGACGGGTAGCTTCTGCCAACCGGTCGCGCGTTTCATCGCCATAAGTTACGCAATTGAAGCAACAGGCGGGCCGTAGTTCCAGCAATGAATAGTCGGTGCGCTGTGAAGCGCAATGGAACAAGACAAGAGGTGTAGAGCTCTTTGATGCAGACGGCCGACCTCCAGCCGCCAAAGCCATGCCAAACGGTGGCGACACAACAGGGGCAGCGGCTGAGGCTGAGGGGCTTCAGGCGCTGTAAAGATTTTAGCGGACCACCAGAGGCCAGTCCGTGCCTAGCGACCGGAGTAGCATATGTATGTACATGTACCACGTAGTTACTCTAAAGATGAATACAACATGCAATCAGAAAAAGCAAAGTGGACTAGAAACATGAGGTAAGTCAAGCATATGATTCACTATATTTTGACATGTTCTGTTACACTTTCATGTACTTAGAACGGCGTTTCTTTCTTGCAGCACAAGGGACAAGAAAGAGTCTAAGCCCGAAACAGCTTGGCGCCATTATTTAGCAGAAAAGCTTCCAGCTTCACATACGGAACGCCGTCAGGACGCGAACTCTGCCTTTACCTTCTTGGACCTCAGGCCGTTTGTGAGCTCCCATCTCCATCAATCAGGAGAAGCGCCTTGTAATTGACAGGCGCAAGATTAAATTGGCATCATGAACGGCGACAACTATTCGTCGAGAGGTGAGTCGACCGCTAGCTGATGCAACCAACCCAACGCTGACAAGATGCTTGCGACGGAAGAAGGCGACAGCCGTCGAGATCATCAGGTATGAGGGCACAATTCCTCCGTTTCAACGACTATATGCTAACAGCAAACAGCCCTCGCGTAGCGACCGAGGCGAACGAGGCGACAGAGGCGACCGCGATCGTGGTGACCGTCGTGACCGCGGCGATGACCGACGAGACAGACACAGAGACAGAAGACGCTCGCGGTCTCCCGACCATCGCCAACGCCGTGACCGAGACCGAGACGGCGATGCATATGCTTCCAGCAGAAACCATAGAGATAGGGAACGCGAGGAGCGATATACGGGAGGCCGCGATCGTCGAGGCGGCGATAGAGAATGGGACAGAGATCGTGGCAGCTCGCGCCGCGATGCTAGACGCGATGATGACGGGCATGGCAGACGCGATCGTGACGGATTTGATGAAAATCGTCGTGGGGGTAGAGACCGCCGCGACGACGGATTTGCTCGCCAGCAAGAACGCCGAAGCCCGTCTCCTCCCAAGCGCCGTGAGCCCACGCCCGATCTGACCGATGTCATCCCTGTCCTAGAGCGCAAGCGCCGCATGACGCAGTGGGATATCAAGCCTCCTGGATATGAGGCTGTCACATCGGAGCAAGCAAAGATGTCGGGCATGTTCCCTCTGCCTGGCGCGCCGCGACAACAGCAGATGGACCCTACCAAGCTTCAAGCTTTCATGAACCAACCTGCTGGCGGCCAAGTCAGTAGCGCTGGGCTAAAGGCCAACAACTCGCGACAAGCCAAGCGTCTTCTAGTTTCCAATCTTCCCAGTGGAACGACTGACGACGCGCTTGTTGCCTTCTTTAACTTGCAGCTGAATGGTCTCAATGTCATTTCGGCCACGGACCCTTGCGCACTAAGCCAGCTCTCGAATGATAAGTCTTTTGCTGTTCTGGAGTTCAAAAATACGGGCGATGCCACGGTTGCACTTGCTCTTGACGGAATTTCGATGGAGGCCAACGGCCCAGGACTCAGCATCCGTCGTCCCAAGGACTATGTCATGCCTGCTGTACCAGATGATATCATGTACAATCCCGACGTTGTGTCCGATTCAGTACCTGATACCATTCACAAGCTCTCCATTACAAACCTGCCACCATTCCTCACCGAGGAGCAGGTTTTGGAGTTACTCGCAGCCTTTGGCAAGCCCAAAGCCTTTGTGCTCGTCAAGGACAGAACCACGGAGGAATCAAGAGTTTGTGTTCCCTACCCTTCGTCTCTGCATGTACGCTAACCGAATCCTAGGGCATCGCATTTGCCGAGTATGCTGAGCCTGGTACTGCTAACGAGGCGGCCCTCAAGGCCCTCAGTGGCATGGATGTCGGCGGCAAGCCGCTCAAAATCACCAAGGCTTGCATCGGTGGAACCCAAGTGGCCAACTTTGATGCTGGTATTAATGCTATCAGCAACCTCGCTGGTCAAGGAAATGGAGGCGAAGCCACCAGAGTTCTACAGCTTCTCAACATGATTACGGCTGAGGAACTCCTTGATAATGATGACTACGAAGGTAATATGGACAACTTGTGCTGTCGACTAGCATATGGGAACTAACACTGTTACAGAAATCTGCGATGACGTGCGGGACGAATGCTCCAAGTACGGCAAGATTCTGGATCTCAAGGTACCACGTCCCGCCGGTGGAAGCCGTCAATCAGCCGGTGTCGGCCGCATTTTCGTCAAGTTTGAATCGGTAGATGCTACAACCAGCGCCCTCAAGGCACTGGCAGGCAGAAAATTCGCCGACAGAACCGTTGTCACGACGTACTTTCCCGAGGTAGGTTTTCGTATTTCTATCACCTTCTCAAAAGGCTTGCTAACGAACTACGTAGGAGAACTTCGATGTTAGTGCCTGGTAAAGCAGGCTGGGAATAGCGAACAGGATAAAAGGTCGCTAGGCTTCAGCTCTGCCCTTGTGTGACCATTTGCGTTCAAGTTCAGCCGTTTCTTTGTTGTCTAAATAAAATGTATTGTACAATCGTTGATTACAGCAAATTGGTAATCCAGGGGCTGGTGAGAATCTTCCTGAAATTGAAAAACTATTGGCGACGATGTTGGGAGAGCTTGGGGACGAAACACTAAAGGTTGGCGTCGAGTTCGTATTTACGGTCGGGGTATGATTCGCTACAAATGGGGAGTTCAATAAACAAGCAAAATCTTGCTTGCAGGTTAGCAAAGTGTACTTTAACAAGTTCGTATTTCTGAAGCGTGGCAGGGAGAGTGAAGTCAGAAGTCCAGTAAGTGCAGTGAGAGCCCGCTAACTTAAGAGGTACCAGAAGTAAAACAAAGTGTTCGTATCATCATATTGATAGCGGTTGAGGTTATGTGTAATGATAGAAGATAACTTACGACTAAGAGAAGGCGCTGCGTGTGGTAGCCGTCCCAATGCTCACGCGACAAGAGTGAGGTCAACGGCTAGCTGTGAAGGATTGAGACGCGATGCTCAAAAAGATTTGGCGGAGAGGGATGGCAATGAAGTAAGACCCTCTGGGTCTATCACGTGATAGTATGCGAAAAGGGACTAGCTCTCAGACGATGGCGCACCACGCACAAATCTGCCCTAACTAAGCGAAAATTTGCACCGCTCCACACAACCCGAGCCTAGTGCTCGTGAACCGCCTCGCAAACTTCATCGCGCCAGCCCGGGAAAACTCCATCACGACTCCTCCAACCTCAACGCACGACAACCGACAAACACCGACAACATGGGTAGACTTCACAGCAACGGCAAGGGTATCTCCGCCTCCGCCCTCCCCTACAGCCGCGTCGCCCCCAGCTGGCTGAAGACCACTCCCGAGCAGGTCGTCGAGCAGATCTGCAAGCTCGCCAGAAAGGGTGCTACCCCTTCGCAGATTGGTGTCATCCTGCGTGACTCCCACGGTGTCTCCCAGGTCAAGCTTGTTACTGGTACGTGGATGCGACGAATTTTGGACGCGACGATGCCCAATCTTCACGATGAAAGAGGGAACTCGGATGCTAACTTTGATGGCTTTCTAGGTAACCGCATTCTGCGCATTCTCAAGTCGAGCGGTACGAACCCCTGAACATAATGGCGACATTATGATAGATATATATATATGAGATTGATCTCTTCGCTATTGCGAAAAGACAATCATACATCTTATGCCTCTGTGCGGTTTTGACTGACAGAGTGATTATAGGCCTCGCTCCCGAGCTTCCTGAGGACCTGTACATGCTTATCAAGAAGGTATGCCATGATCCTCAGCGCACTGCGCACCTATCTGCTGGCGTTTTGTCGTCGGAATTGTTTGCTAATCCTCTCCTCAGGCTGTCGCCGTCCGCAAGCACCTCGAGCGCAACCGCAAGGACAAGGACTCAAAGTTCCGCCTTATCCTTATCGAGTCCCGTATCCACCGTCTGGCCCGTTACTACAAGACTGTCGGTGTCCTTCCTCCTACCTGGAAGTACGAGTCCGCCACCGCCAGCACCATTGTCGCTTAAACGGAGAAAGTCCTAGTCAAGTTCGTGCCGCGCCGCTGTGGACTTCCCTGGTTTGGAGTTGGGGAAATATTTTGTGGAAAAGAAACTACACCTGCATTTAGAGCCATGATGCTTATGCGCCGGTCCTAGCGGACTAATGAAGGTAGTCAAATGCTCAAATGAATAGCAATTTGTCTACTATCAAAAAACTTTACACATCCAAATGATCATATCATTAATGCGAATTGACCCATGTCCTGTATAACGCCTAGGTGATGCATAAATCGACGTTGTCGATGACTGCCCGGTTTTCGACTTAAAAACTAATTTGAGCCATCGATTTCCTTTGCTTTCTGTATTAGATATTCACCAAGTACCCGTAGAGGATCGTCTGGCCTGGTTTGTGTTAGCGTTCCACGAGACAAGCATTTCTCGCCCTGACGCACTGTTCTTTGGCTAGCATCTTCATTCCCTCGAGAAGAGCGCCGGTGACCTTGGTGTTCAGATAGCGTCGCGTCGAGTCCCCATGAGGGACGGCCTCGGAAGGTATGCTGAAACCTGGATCGGGGTGGACCGAGGGAGCACGAGATGCTTGGGCTGGTGTGCCGGTTCTAGCTGGAGCTGGACTCGCAGCAGCATTCGCAAGAGCAGGAGACTGTCTCGATCAGTCAATAATATGAAAGAGTCAAGTGGGAGGCATGCCGTACAGCTTGATCAACTGCTGTGTCTGTCATCACCACATCTATATGCGGTGTGTCAAGGGTCGAGGTGTCGGCAGCTGTGTCAGCCCCGTTGACGGCAGCATGAGCGACCGTGTCTGATGGTTGTTCGCTCGGAGCAATTTCGTCGGCCATGATTGCTAGTTCAATTGGCAATCGGCGGTTTCGCGAAGCGGACGCGACGGTTCACCTGTTAAGCCAGGCCCTTGCGCCGATCGTTGGCGGGTCTGCTCGAGCTGCCACTTAAGGAATCACCTGACTTCGCGTGCGTGGACGTGAACAGGTAGAACGGCTGAACGCGTCTCAGCCACCCTGCACACGAACTCGGGGTTCAAAGAATTCTCCCGCGCAGAGAGAAGCAAAATACCGTTATTCAGCATGTATTAAGCACAATGGATGCATTTGTCAAGAAGCTGACATCAAGGGCCGGCTCTGACGTGTCGTCGAATGCAACCTCTGATGCTGAGACAGATGGCCCCCCATTGAAGCGATTGAAGAGGGATGAAAGCAACATCTTGGACTCGGAAGAATCCGAGCAGTCTGTACTTGATGATGACGAAAAGCAGTTGACTGAAGAAAAGAGTTGGTTATCTGCTGGTGTTCAAAACCAAACAACGAGAAGTACGGACGTTGAAAATGCTTTGCCAGTGACGCAACCAGACGAGGCAGCTCTTGAAGCATACGAACAATACAAATCATCCCAAGCAAGCGTGAAGGAGGAAGCTCCCGATTATAAGAAACCGCTATGGACCAAGGGCAGAAGTTCAATTTATGTGGACGCCTTCAACCTGGCCTTGGACACAGTGCTTGAGGATGAATCAAGGCTTTTCGATAAACGCGAACTTAGCGTATTCAGCCAATGGAAAGCTTTGGAGTATGAAGCGCAGTACTTGTACGTCGATGAAACAAAGCGGTGAAAGCTTTGCTGACCAAAGTGCAGGTATGTGCGGCTTTTTTTAAGAAAGACGGCTGCTTGGCACAGATCATCCCGGCTGGGCTATTACAATGATATTGCGAATCTTGAAGTGCCAATTACTATATTGCAGCAGCTCAGATATCTTCCGAGCAGCCCATTACAGGATATGACTACTAGTGAGGTGGATGGAATCAAGGTTGAAGATGAGAGGCTCGGGTCTACGTTTACCTTTGCTGACACATCCGAAGCACTGCTCACTGACATGGAAGAGGCAGCGTCATTGCTTTACTTGGATGAGCTGAAGACTCTTGCAAAGGAAACAAAGATCCAAGGGCGAACGAAACCTGAATTGATTCGGAGCCTATCGCAAGTGAGCCGGAAGCAGACTGGTCTCATGGATATGGGCCTCAGCAGACAAAACAGTCGCGAATCAACGGGCTCAGATGACTCGGGCCGCTCAGTTGTGAAGCTAGAACGAGAAGATTCCAAACAGAAGAACATGTTCTTCTCGAAAGTGGCAGAGATCCTTGGGCCGTGCATCCGACTTTCGTCTGCTGTGTTCAAGTTGTTTGAGAGGGTACATCTCGTGTTTTACCGATCGACAGAATGGACCGAAAAGTCATTGACGACTATTATTCTTGCCAAGATTGCTCGCAGAAACTTTCCCGAATACATTGTCTGTCGTAGCAGCACCATATTCGCATCTCGGGAGCACCTTCTGGAATTTGAAGCCGCGATTCGGCTGGAAGCAGAGATTGATCTCTGCCTGGAAGGCAATGGAGCGGTTTTGGACAAGGGATGCGAACGGATTCTTGAAATTTTCGACACCATATACCCTCGTTGGAAAAGGCTTCTGGAAGAAGAGAAGCACAAGGAGCAAACCGTTTACGAGTTTGGAGAGGGAGCATACTTGCGCCGCTTCAACCCAGGCCATTCTTATACGCGCATTCTTGCCAAAGCAGGCTTTGCGATGGGAAAATTTAAAGAATACCAACGCGAGCACGATTTGCTGAAAGAGCTCCTCGGACAAAAAATGTTTCATCTTGCCCGCCGAGGCGATTGGTATCAGCGCAAAGCCTTGCTGGAAGAAAATTACATGGCCAAGTTGGGTGAGCCATGTGCCGCAGCGGAGCTAGAGCGGCGAAAAAAAGAATGGAACAAAACTGCGACTGGCACTTGTGAAATGGCGCTTCAAGATCCTGATTGCCATTTAACGTTCCACTTTGGCCTACAGAAGCGACTCCTGAAGTTGGAGAAGAAATTGCGCATACCAAAGCGACTTCAGCATGACTTTGGCCACGTCAAGTTGGCGAAGCCTCTGGAAATTACGGTGCAAGGGATTCAGCTCAAGCGAGAGACGGAACTCAAGCCGGGCAATATCGGCATTCCTTCCAAAACCATTTGGCTTGACGAACTGGATTCGGAGGGTGAGTGCAGCGTTGAAGAGATGTGTTTGAGCCACTTCCGTGCAGAGGGGTGGAAGGGTTTCCACTCCGAGGGTCGCATCGTTAGAACGCTCTTTGCGTATCTCTTTTACGACATACTTTTCCTCTATATACCAAATGTGTTCCAGACGGCTTTTCAGACATGCCCTCTTGACTTGCACACGGACGTCTTTTTTCCTACAAGAGCGTCAGAGATTAATCACAGGCTTGTCGAGATTGAAAATGGCGGTGCCGAGAACCTTGTCCGATCAGTATGGGAGCGCGAACACGAGCGACGGACAGCGGTCGTGGGACTCAACTGGGACTATGAAATTGATGACCTAGTGGAGCTTGTGAGATGCTTTGATGGAGACGCTCTGGCGGCAATTTGCAAAGTCATGGCACAAGAATACAAGCAGAGGGGTGGCGGTATTCCAGACTTGATTCTATGGCGCACCAAAGATGCAGCTGATGGTGGCTTGGGGGCGCGCAAGGGAGAGGTGATGTTTGTGGAGGTCAAGAGCGAGAACGACCGCTTGAGTGAGACGCAACGAGTATGGATCCACGTGTTGACAGCAGCCGGGGTCCAGGTAGCTCTTTGCAATGCCGTCGCCAAAGAAGTTCGTGAAGTGGGCTGAAGAGGGAACGGTCCCCAAAGTGGCAAAGAATTGGGCAACGCCCACCTGCCCGCCAAAAGGAGCTGTGGCCGGCAGCACTCGCCAGTAGCTTATCAGCTCGACGGCATGTTGAGTTGGCTGTGACTGTGACGGTCAGATCTAGAATGTGTTTCTTTCGGGGGACTACGTGCCGAAAGAGAGGAGTCACGCAGGCAGGATGGAGCAAACACTGCATCGTGGTCCATACTGCTTATGCGGCGCAACCTCTACTGCAGTTCAAGGCATCTTAACAAAAGAAGCGAGAGTACGAGAATAGGCACATGATCCGCGTGAATTACGCAGGGAGCTGGGGGAGCAGGGTGGTATTGTTTCGAACGGCACACTGGTAGTGGAGTGTATGGTAAACACTGATATTTGACACTAGCTCAGGAAGGCGTCATATGGCTATTTATCGATGGGCAGATTGTGTGTCGGAAACAGTGGCACATCATTTGGCGACTTGCACCAACAGACAAGCATGCAGCATGACTCTCTTGTACTTCCTTCGAAGCCTCAACTCTCTAGGGAGTAGCATGGCCACAGGGACAGCGCGACGAGGGATCGAGAGCAAGTAGAGGAGCTCTGCACTGGCGAGACAAGAGGTCAAGTAAGTTAACTTGTACAGTGGTAGCGTGTGCTTGCACTTGTGCCAGCTACGGGTCTACTGCAATGCGCCTGCAGGACCCAGGCCGATCATGAAAGTGGACAATACGCCGTAGAGTATGCAGCTATCGTTAGGGTTTTTTTTTCTTCTACAGCTCAGAAACACTACTGGGCGGAAAGCATATTTTCAGCTCTGTCGATTATGCTTGTCTCCGCAGTGCAGCATGGTGGCCGGACGTTTGCCGTGAGGAGCCGACGCGAACGCAGCGAAGAGGTCCGTGATGCTGCAAGCGCCCGAATCAACTCGACCCGTGGTATGATTTAGGAGCGAGAAACGTCCTTTGCAATCAATGACAATGAACGGAGAAAAGCCGAGGATGAGGAGGAGGAGCAAAAGTCGACAAGACAATGAGAGAAGCCACTATTACAGACAAGGGACCGAATAAGCTAAAACGAGCCAAATCCCCAAATCTTGGGCAAGACAAGGGGAGGAGCAGACGTTCTCTCTCCACAGTGCACACCCCCTCGTCCCAGGGTTTGGGTTCCACCATGACGGGCGCTTAAAGAACTACCAATCAAGAGGCCGATGCTGGCCGTAGTGGGTGATGAGCTGTTGCAGGGGCACTAGCCAATGAAGCGAGTCGTGAACCGGCCGCCTGGCGCTTAGAGCTCGTCACTGACTGGCCCGGCCTGGCAGGGGGGGGTGTGGGAAGGCCAAGGGGAGGAGGGCTGGGGGAATGCAACTTGTTATCCAGGCATCTGGGGGGAGAGGATAGCCATTGATACTCGGTATGTGTTTTTGCAGGATAGAGAGAAAAAGGTGAGTGAAAACCTGGGGCTGGTGTTATACAAGTCGCTGACACTGACGAAGGGGGGAGGTTGTTCCGATTTGTGCAAGTGATGGAGCCCGCGCTGTACGACGTGCCGCCGTAGCCCCTCGGTGCCCCTCTACAAAAAACCATGGGAACCTCCGCAATTGGAAGAGCTGTAATCTGTAAGTCGAGAACAGCCCAAGTTTTTTTTGAGATATTCAGGCTGATCACATGTGGAGGGACCTTTCTTCTCCCATCCCTCACCCCACCGCGGAACATGGAAGCAATCTAGCTTGCAATTTAGCTTGCAATTAGCTTGGAGTTGGAATTCAAAGAGACAAGAACCGTGGACAATTGCCGAGGGCGTAAATAGATTCTCAACCTGCCCCGAGTAGCAGCTAATACATGTGGAAGCTGTTACGGCTGAAGCATGGGGAGGGGGGTAGAGAGATGCCCAAGGCGATACGCGCAACGCTGCAACGACCAAATACGAAACAAAGCCACTTCACAACACATGATTTCAATGTTGCAAACTCGATGAATAATACAAACAGTGCTTGTTCGTCTTGCCTCTCTCGCTTCTACCCGCCCAGGTCGATGATACTCGGCCAACCCACACGGGACAAGCGGGGGGTGGGTTTGGCTGAGGAGGCGCGAGCTTGTCACACAAACAGGTTGGCGTGTTACCGTTGACGTGACAGCGTCAATTCAGTTGCACAGAAGATGGCAAACACTATACATGATGATGAATGTGAAAGAAAGCACGAAAAAAAAAAGGCAGATTATGGTGAAGAAAAAAAAGAACAGTGGCGGGTGTTGCACAAGGCGAATAAAAAGTCTTGGGGTGGTCAAAGGCTCCCCCCCCCCCCCGTCAGATGATGCATCATAACCCCCGGACGAAGACTCAAAAGGCGGTATGAGAAGCACGGATAGAAACACGCTGCATGTGCTGAAGAAAGTGAGAAGAAAAAAAAAACATTAAAAAAAAAGTGTAAAGAATGTCGATGCAAGGTCCATCTCTTTATTGTGCCTCAAGTGTTGTCTGCTTGTGGGGGCAAGGATGGACGAGCAAGGGAGAAAAGTGGTGAATGGACTCGGATGCGCATCATCAAGGCACGATTAGAAAAGAAGAATTGATAAAAAAATTAAAAAAATAGTATAATCCACTCTGCTCTCGCAACTACCGAAGTACCCCCACCGCAGAAAAGAAAGGTTGATGGCTTACAACGGACTTAGCTAGTAGATGTACCAGTATATAATGTCGCACAAACGTGGTTATAGCATCGCTGCGGGGAGGAACAAGGAGGGAGCCCCTCAAGCCACAGCAAAGCACATCTACCTAGTGCCTATCAGTACAAAGTAATTGTCCAGCGAGGCCAATGCCCCCAATCTGATGACTTTGAATCCCTGTATTTACAGGGATGCGCGTTTCCAATCTCATATCTTCAGTGCTCTTGAAACATGAGGCCCTTTTCTACGGAGTACTACGGGCTAAAAGGCAGCTGGGAGGGGGGGGGGCAACGAGTATTTACCACGATTTGCCATTTGTCCAGTGTAAAACTCTCTTGTTTCCATCATGATGAACTTTTGGTTTTCCCACGCGCAACAGCGTCCCCTCCCCCTTCGGAAGCCAAATCATGAAGCCGCCGGCTCTTTTCGTTTCAGCTATACCCAGCGCTGCGCTAATACAAGGGCTTTCCTTGTCCCTCCCCCCCTCCCTCCACGGCTATGTAAGTTGGTTTTGGCGCCTAGAGAAGAGGGGAGAAGAGAGAGAGAGAGAGAGAGGGCTGACGGGCTTTTTTAAACTACATGTCCCATTATACAATCATTGATCCCTGCCGTGTGGTCAAGTAAAACTGATCCACTATACAGTTTATCTATATTTTGGAAACTCGAGAAAATAACTACATGTTATAGATCGGGCAAAAAGGCTGGGGTGGGGGACCAGGAGGGGAGGCGTGTCTAACTATTATGCCGGTAATACTATCAATACTACCTACTACTGCATGCAAGTGCAACTATCAGTAATAAGGGAAAAAAGAAAAACGGGGGGGGGGGGGGGGGG